>RJWM01008137.1:0-74452 GCA_004363535.1 Dasyprocta punctata | reverse complement strand
TTTGTTTACTTCTTCTTTTTTTTACTCTTTCCGTGGGCTACAGTTCTCATCCTAGACTCCTCTTAGGTCCAGAGGATCCATCTCCCTCCCCTTTCCTTCTTTCTGTTATTGTATTATTTTGTATTCCAGCATTTGGGAGGTATATTCCAGGGAGTCTCCCTACGGCGGAGTCATCAGGTCGGCCATTTTGCAGGAAGTCCCCATAATATATTTTGTTATCTTTGAAATAGCTGTCCATGCCATCAAATATAATAAAATTAGACAAACTGAAACAGAATAAAACCAAACTAAATAGAACAATGAAAACAATACAGGATTCAAATCATGATAATAAATTAACAATGGCCACTATTTTCCCTTTTTAGACACTTTCTCCCCTTCCACTTTCACAATCTGTATTGTGCATTTTGGGTCCCACTAACTCCTTTGGTTTTTTTACACTAGGGAGACAACAAGATATTCATCCATGTGACTCTGAGCCATTTCATCCATGAACATGATCTCAAGTTGTATTCAGTTACCTACATGGGCCTCAAAGTTATCTGTCTTTATAGCTGAGTAGCTTTCCATTGTATAAAAATGCCATGTCTTTCTTGTGCATTCTGCAGCTGATGGGCAAGCTACTCCCACTTTTTTCTGGTTCCCTGTCACATAAAGCATTATTCTCTCTCCTTTGATTTTCAGTCTGTGAACCCCCTTTTGAGTTAAATGTGCTTCTTGCGTAAAGCATATTGATGGGTCCTGTCTTCTGATCCACTCTACCTGTGTTTCTTGTTATTGGTAAATTAAGACCTTCTACATTAATGGTTATGGCCAACATGCACTGCCTTGTCTCACATGCTACTTCCTGCCATTGGCTGCCTACTTTTCCTGTCCATTCAATTGTCTGCCCCACTTGGTGATCCCTCTCTGCTGCTGTTCCTGGAACCATGGTCTTCTTTATCTCTCCCTAGAATGTCCTTCAGTATTCTTTGTAGTGTTGGTTTGATGGTCATGAATTCCTTCAGTTGTTCTTTGTCATGAAAGTATCTTATTTCTCCATGAATTTTGAAAGATAGTTTTTCAGGGCACATCAATCTGGGTTGGAGGTTGTTTTCTTTCAGGACTTGAAATACTTCACTCCGAGCTCTTCTTGACTTGATGGTTTGTGTTGAGAAGTCTGTTGTGATTCTGAAAGGTTTTCCTTTATAGGTGATCTGTTTATTTTCTCTAACAGTTTTCAATATTCTGTTCTTGGTTGAATTTCTGGGATCTTGATTATTATATGTCTGGATGTAGATTTATTTTGGTTATGTCTAGCTGGAGTTCTATATGCCTCACTTATCTGAATGTCACTTCCTTTTCCCATGCTTGGGAAGTTTTCTGATATTATTTCTGTAAATAGCCTTTTATGTCATTTGTGCTGATGCCTGCTTTTTCACCCACACCTATTATTCTTAAGTTATGTTTCATTGGGTTGTCTTGTAGCCCTTGAATTATTACTTCCTAGTTCCTGGTTATTTTTAAGAGATCTTTCCTTTCATGATTGCAAGTTGCAAACCTGTCTTCAAGGTTTGGAAGTCTATCTTTAGTTTCTTTTAAGTGGTTTGCCAGCTTTCAATTGACTTTTTAATTTCCTGAATATCTCTTTGAATATGTTTCATGTATTCTAAATCCTTTTTATATTATTCATTCAAGGTTTCCCTCATTTTCCTATGCTCCTCCTATGTCTATGTCTTCTTTAGAGGTACTAAGCAGTTCTTTTATTATGTTTTTAATTTCTTCTTTTACCTGAGATGGTATTTCTGTTCTAATTTCTTTTATAGCCTCATGAAGTTGTTTCTTTACTTCAGTTGCCATCACTTCAGAAATTTCAGGTGTGCGACTCCCGATCTCTTTAGTGTTTACATCTCCTGGACTTGCTCAGCTTGGGTTAGAGGCCAGAGACTGCCTTTTGCTTTTTCGTCTTGACATATTCCTGGGTTCTTCCAGACAAATGTGTAGTGGGGTCCCAGGCACTTCCTGCAATGGCTACAATTTCTTTGAAGTGAGATTGACCAGTTCTTTTAGCCAGTGCTGGCTACAGGTGTGCTGGTGCAGGGCTGTCTGCTTCTTTTCCTAGCCTGCATTGGCTCCCTGATGGCTAGTGGAGTGTGTGTGGGGGAGGGGGGGCTGGCCACTGCCTATAGACCTGGGCTCGTTACCAGCAGGGATCCTCCACTACAGCCCCTGGAGTGTGCATAGGGGTGGGGGTGGCCACCACCTCCTGACCATGCTGGCTACCTACAGGGAACCTCCATGATGGCCGCTGGATTGTGCCCAGTGGTGGGGCTCAGTCTGAGCTATTTCCACAGGCCTGCACCCAGTTAGTTGCTGCTGGAAGAAGTTCTGTTTCCGGGCTTATCTGGCCTGACTCCAAAATGGCTCCCAACCAATCACTCTCTCCTGTGGGAGGAATGAGTCCTCTGCACTCACCAGCAGTCAGTGCTGTCCTCTGCATCTGCTGCTCCCCTCCACTGCTGCCACTTCTCTTTGCAGAGACCTCTGGTTCCCCAGCCACCACAGTCACTGTGACTGTGTGTCCCCAGGTTCCAACAGCTCCTCTAGCACAGTGAGTCCAGCTCCTGGTAAAAGCGCCACCAGCACTGCCTTCTTCTTCTTTTAAATTTTGCTTTTTACTCCTTCTGTGGGCTTTGATTGTCACTTTAGATTCTTACTAGGTCCAGGGGACCCACTTTCTTCCTTCTTGTCTTCCCCATGATGCTATATTCCAGCATCTGGACTGTATCTCTCAGAGAGGCTGTTTACTCTGCTGCTTACTGTTCTGCCATCTTCCCGGAAGCCACTGACTTCTCTAGATTTCTTGTAGAAGTCACCAGTGAATTCATCAGGACCTGGGCTTTTCTTTTTTGTTAAGTTTTTAATTATACCTTCAATTTCATTGACTGATATTGGCCTATATAGAATTTTTATACCTTCTTGATTCAACTTTAGTGATTCATATGTATCTAGGAATCTGTCCATTTCTTCTGTCTTTTCCATCTTATTAAAATAAAGTTTCTTGAAGTAGGTATTGATGATCTTTTGTATTTCCTCAGGATCCATTGTGATTTCATCTTTTCCTTTCCAGTTTGCATAAATTTGAGTCTTTTCTCTCCTCTTTTTTTGACATGGTTGGCTAAGAGTTTATCAATTTTATTTAATCTTTCAAAGAACCAACTCTTTGATTCATTGATTTTTTTGTATTGTCTACTTAGATTCTATTGCCTTAATTTCTGTTCTAATTTGTATAATTTCCTCCCTTGTATGAGCTTTGGGCTTGACTTATTCTTCTTTTCCCAGAAGTTTGAGGTTCAACATTAGGTTCTTTATTTGAGCTGGCTCTATTTTCCTGATGTGAGAGTTTACTACTATAAATTTCTCACTTAGTACTGCTCTCATTGTGTTCCATAAGTTCCAGTATGTTGTGTCAGCATTATCACTTAATGGTAGATACTGTTTATTTTCTTCTTTAATTTTATCTGTGACTCATTGGTTGTTCAGGAGGGAATTATTTAATTTTTGTTTTGTCTTGACATTGAGTTCCAATTTTATTGCACTAAGATCTGATGATATGCATGGGATAATTTCAATTACTTTGTATTTACTTAATCATGTTCTGTGAGCTACTATATGTTGTCTTGCAGAATGCCCCATGCACAGCTGAGAAGAATGTGTATTCTGATGTTGTGGGGTGGAACACTCTGTAGATATCTACTAAGTGTATTTGTTCACAGATTTGCTTTAATTCTTATATTTCTTTTTTGATTTTTTTGGTCTAGTTGATCTATTTGTTTGTTTGTTTATTTTGGATACTGAGAATTGAACTCAGAATCTCATGCTTGCCAGGCAGGTATTGTGCCACTGAGCTATATCCTGGTCCTGATCTGTCCATTTTTGACAATGGGATATTAAGGTCCCCCCTTACAATTGTGTTAGTGCTTATTTGACCTTTCATGTCCATTAATATTTGTTTTATACATTGTGCATGCCAGTTTATGATTGTTATCTCTCCCTTTTAGAGCTTTTCCACAACAAGTACATAGTCACCTTCTTTGTTTCCTTTGGTGAGTATTGGTTTGAAGTTCACTTTGTATGTCAACAGAATAGCTACTCCTGCTTTTTTTTTTGGATTCCTGTCATATGATGTTTGTTTTCTATCCTTTGATTTTCAGTCTTTGAATTTTTTTTTTTTTTTTGGCACTGGGGATCGAACTCACAACCTTGCACCTGCCAGGCAGGCACTTAAGCCACTGAGCCAAACTCCCGGCCCTAGTTTGTTGACACAGGGTCACACTATGTATTTGAGGCTTGCCTTGCACTCACATTGTAGCCCAAGCCGGCCTTGAACTCACAATGCTCCTCCTATCTCTGCCTCCCGAGTGCTGGGATTAAAGGCATGTGCCACCATGCCCGGCTGAATTTCTTTTTGAATTTAATGTGTTTCTTGTATTGATCCAGCATATGGTTGGGTCTTGTTTCTTGATCCATTCTGCAAGTCTGTTTGTTTTGATTGAATTGAGACCATTTATATTGATGGTTGTAACTGATATGTATTGGCTTATCATTGACATACTATTTTCCTGTTTTTGATCCCCAGTCTTTCCCCTCTGTTTAATTGCTTGCCTTGCCTGGTGGCTTCTTTCTATTGGTGGGATTGTGATCTTGGTTATCTCTTTCTAAAATATCCTTCAGAACATTTTGTAGAGCTAGTTTGGTGGTCATGAATTTCTTCAGTTGTTCTGTGTCTTGGAAGTATCTTATTTCTCCATTGATTTTTGAAATATAGCTTTTCAGGATACATCAATCTGGATTCAAGGTTTTTTTCTTTTAGGACTTTAAAAACTTCAGTCTAATGTCTCCTTGACTTAGGATTTGTGTTAAGAAGTCTACTGTGATTTCTGATGGGTTTTCCTTTATAGGTGATCTGTTTCTTTTCTCTTACAGCCTTTAATATTCTGTTCTGAATTTCTGCAATCTTGATTATTATATGCCTTGGTGTAGATTTATTTTGGTCATAGATAATTGGAGATGAATGTGTCTCATTTATTTGTATGTCAAATTCTTTTTGCATGTTTGGAAATTTCTGCCATTACTTCTGTGAAAATGTTTTTATGGTATTTGCACTGTCTCCTGCTTTCTCATTGATTCCAATCAATCTTATGTTGTTATGCTGCATCATCTTACAGCCATTGGATTGATTTTTCATGGTTCCTTGCTAATTTTAAGAAATCTCTTTTTGTGATCACTAACCATAATCCTGTCTTCTAGGTCTGATATTCTGTCCTCACCTTGGTTCAATTGGCTACATATGCTTTCAGTGAAATTTTTAATCTGGATATTTGTTTGAATATGTTTTATGGAGCCTATTTCTCTCCTATGTTGGGCTTTCATGGTCCCCATCATTTTCCTAGGCTCCTATTTTTTTTAATCTGTGTGTACTATAGATTCACTGGGTGGATCCTTCATTTTGATTATCATCCCCCCCCTTTTTTTTAACCTGTGAGATTATTTCTGATCTGATTTTCTCTATAGCCTCATTTATCTGTATTATTATTTCTGCTGCTATCATTTCAGAAAGTACAGGTGGGTGGTTTCTGATTTTCTCTATCTCATTGTCTGCTGGACTTTTCCTGGGTAGGCTGGAGATCCGGGTTGCATTTTGCTTCTGCATCTTCTCATTTTCTGTTTTTTAAATTTTAATTTATTTTCTGTGTTGATGCTTATAAACTGCTTATGGTAGATAGCTTTATCACTATTATTGAAGCTTCCCTAGGAAATGTCTTTTCCTTAGAGATGTCTTCTATGTGTAGCTGGCTCTTGGTCTTCGCGTCTGTCCCAAGATCCTACCTTCCCAATTTATTAGGGATGAGTAGTTGCTATCTATTTGGCTCAGCACCCAGTCCTTTGGTACTGGACTATGGTGATGGCTATGACCCCAGACAATCACAGTGTTGTTATATAAGGGAGAATAACTGATTACAACAGGTATGACACCTTGGCTAAAGTAAGTAGGACAATTACCAGTAACAATAGCATCAAGTGCAGCCTAGAAACTGACAAACAGTGGTAACTATTCATTTGGTACCTTTAACCATAGGAGCAAGATGTATAGTTGTATAACAAAATCTAACATAAACAAGGAACTTGTATGCAATGAGCTTCCCCTTAGTTGAGTGATTTTACCTGGGGGTGGGGGATGGGATTTAAGAGGGATAGAAGACAAAACAGAGAGATAAATGAAGAGAAATATAGTAGAAGCAAGGCTAGAGCACAAAGGATATTCATCCAAGTTGGGAAACTGGAGAAGAGAACAAAAGAGAAAGATTCAAGGAGAAAACTAAAAAATATAAAAGCAAGCTAGAAAGACTACGGGTAGTGTTTACTCACTTGAAAATATCAAAAAAATCAAGAAAGAAAATAGAGGGAAGAGAGATCCGAGACAACTATAACAAGCAATAAAAGTAAAAACTTAAACACACACACAAACAATACAAACAAAAAATGGAACAAACAAAGAAAAAAATGGTGTCTACAGTTGTATGGGAATGTCCAAGTCAACCCCAGATCTGTGCTGGGCGACTCTGCCAAGCCTGCAGTAGGAGTGCTGGGTGTGGAGCTGATCTTGGCCTCCAGATGTGGGAGCTGGGGCCAGTCTTCAGCCAGGAATTTTCTGTACTCCCTTGGTGACCCACTCACTCCTTACCCTTTTTGTCTCTGTGATTCTTTCCCAGTTGCTGTGTCACCCTCAAACAGCTTAAGGCTGCTCCCAGTTCCGTATATAGTTGGTCCTTCCACATCTTCTCTTCCACTTCCACTTCCACTGGAACTGCCTCTGTCCTTCTGCACTACTTGTTGCAGGACAGGGTGGAGTAGGGTCCTGTGGGCTGTCTCACTACTCCTGCTACCACCACAGAGACAGTCCAAGGTTGCTTAAATCCTCCATGTGGGCATCCCTTTCTCAAGACAGTGGTCCAGGGGCAGGAGGGGCTGTGCTGTTCCACTGATTGCCTTCCCTGCTGCTGTGGTCCTTAACTTTTTTATCCCTAGAGGTTCCATTTAGCCACTCTAGCACACAATTAAATCAATCAATCAATCCATCCATCCATCCCGGCAGCCCTTCAGGGGAGGAGTAGTTCCCTCATCACTTGCTGCTGTATGTGCTGGCAGAATATGCTGCCAAGCTTCAGCATCCTCTGTTTCGATGAAAGCAAAGAACAAGGAGTCTTGTATCCAAGATCTACCCTGTGTGTCTTGAGTCAGCCACATTACTTCAGTCCATCGGTGTTTTTTTTTTTTTTGAAACTTCCCAAAATGGCAGTCCCATTCTGCCCACAGGTGGGAGTCCCACTGACAGCACTGTGGGCTGGATTGCTGTTTTTTAAAGTCCTGTGTCTATGTTTTGTTTAATCTATAAGTCTCTTATTTCACATTGATTTTGGCATTAGGATGTATGTCCCTCTCTTTCTTCTAGTTACCTGAGTTTTTATTTGATTTTCTCTGAGTAGCTCCAACATGGCTCCTCCTCTATTCAGCTATGTTGACTCTCCCTCACATAAAATTCGTGAAGACTTGTTGTTTTGGAAGCTTCTATCCCCAGCTCTTGAAGCCAGCACATATATGCTTTTCTATGTATGAGCATACGTGCGCACACATACACGCAGTTGATGGGGCTGCAGACTCCTTACCCTGGTGCAGAGGCATTGCAGACCAGACTCAGGGTGTCCTTCAAGTGAGGCCACAGAACTGCTGTCATGGTGGCTGTAATTTTCCCACCAGACGGGCAGTTTTGTAATGCCCGATTTCCTGAATGGGCTTTTGTGCATCCCGTCCTGTGAACCAGCCATGTCAGTCCTTGAGTGCCAATGTCTGTCTTCACCCTTGTGCCACACATCTTTCTCAATTTGCGTCACTCCCTCCCTGTGAGGACAGACCTGCTGTGCTGTGCTGTGATGAGCGGAAGGGTGTCAGGTAGCAACTGATATTCCACAGCTTGGACATCCTTGCTTAGCCTCGCATTGCTGAGGTCATCTGTTTTCGGAGCCATTCGACTGGGTAGCCTGTAGTGGGCACTCTCTGCAGGTAAGAAAGATTGTGAAGTGGAAAGAAACTGAGTCTGGGTCCTAAGTCCCCAGGGCTGAGCATGTAGCCCAGGCTCAGTCTGCTCCTCCTTGTCCTCTTTTCCTTGGTGATGAGTGACTAATGCCACAAACTCAGAAGTGCCAGGTAAGAATAGAAGAGTGGCTTGGACAGAGCCTCAAGGCTACACCTGCACTACCTGTCTTGTACTACACATATCCCATACATGTTCCAAGGCACTGTCAGAGGCTGGAGTCAAGAGTGGACCTGCTTTGGGTGGGCCCAAAGCACAGCTGAATTTCAGTGGCAAAAAATGAAGGGAGCATTCCATTCTCCAGGCATACTGAGGCTCAGGGCAGGATTATCAATGATCATGGAGGACAGAGCACATCACCCTGTGGATACACCTGTGGGGAGAAAAGGAATACAGATGTGACTCTAGCCTTCAGAACTCATGGCCCGTATTCCATGCCCACACCACGTTAAGACCAAGCATATCTACTCTGGTGACTCAAGGCTAGCACCACCTCATTTGTCAGCCTACATCTGGTTCCCCATGGTATTCCCTGGTCCCCTTGACTTTTTAACACTCAAGAAGGTTAGCTGCTGATTTCTACCCTGATCAACATGTTCTATGGCCAGCCCAGGCTAAAGGGCCTTTTCTAAGAACTTCTGGGAAAAGTATATTTATCAGCTTACAGAAAAGGGAATGGTTTACAGGAATGGAAGACACAGAGTGAATGAATGATCACCTCCAAGTTCTTGGTCTCCAGGGACCAAAATTTGAGTCTCATTTACTTTTATTAGCGTGGTGAACCAAAGGGAGGTCAGCTAGGACTGGGGAGTTATTGCCCAGCTCCTGTACCTGCAGGCAGAAAGGAGCCTGCATTCCCTCAACCAGGGCTGCCCTGTGCCCATCTGGGGAGGGATGTATGTGCACAAAAAACTCACACCTTCGTGCAATCTGACCTGGGTATAGCTCTGCACCCCCACACATATACATTCTCTCTCATAGCCTCAGTGTACTTCCTGGCCCCTCTGAGACCTTTGGACACTCTCATGGAACAGAACCTTATGGTCCCTTTATTGCATCTCAGCCTGATTCTTTTACCAAGCATGACCACGAGGTAGCAGGATCCCACTGCATCATTCTGTATCATGTTCCAGGAACTTGCAGACCACCCTTCAGTGTATTCTCTTCTGTTCTTCCTCCTCCAAGAGTGGGGTGTTAGTGATATAGGGTGGGCCAGCTGAGCTGAGACCATTCTAGCTACCCCACACTTGTGCATCTGAGACGCTCTGTTCCCTTCCTGAACCTTTGTGTCCTTGTAATATATGTTATTATATGTCAACCGTTACTAATGAGAGGGAGCCACCTCAGAGGCAGAAGAAAGACTCCTCTAATATTCACCCCTTTGGCGAATGTCATTAGGCCCTTGCTCCTTGCCAGGTGCCGTTGATGGCCCCATGAGACAGAGGAAACATAGTGCCCGTGAGAAGGGGAGTGGGGATTGGAACCTACTGTAGGTGATAGGCAAGAAGATATGGGGCAGTCAGGGTGATGACGTGCTTCAGTGGTCTTGGAGATCATGACGGGTGAGGCCATGTGTTGAAAGAAGAGCTGTCTTGGTGTGCACATGTGTCTGCTTGCACACACACATGCACATGCTCCTTGAGGGCATCCAGCTCTTACCATTCTCACTACAACCCCATCCAGGCCTTTGCTCCACTATGTCTCCTGGGCTGGTTCCTAGGCCTTTTACCTGGACCCACTCTCAGCCTCACCGCCCATGATCTCCTCTCTCACCACATCCAGCATGATCTGTAGACCCACAGATGAGGCAGCCATCCTCTGTCCAAACCACACTGACTGTCCCACCTCCCTGGGGCCTCAGAGTCCCTGCTGCCTGCCCCAGCACCCCCACCCATATTTGCCAGCCCAGGCCATTTCTACCCATGCATGCCCCTCGCACTCTCACCCTGCCTCCTTTCCTTTTCCAGAGCCACCATTGCCCAACCTGGATTGTGCCATTTGAATGTTTTCTGCCTGCCTTCCTTAACTTAGCTTTGCTAAAACAGACCTCATTTCTCTATTTTATTATTTCTAGAAATTGGTATTTTCTTTCTAGAGCAGTTCCTGGTACCTAGAAAGAATTCAGTTTAGATGGAAGGGATGCACTAATTGGGTTGATTTCAGGCAAAAAGACTGCCATGCACAAAGGCCCACAGGGATGGAGAGTGGCTCTGTGTAGCTGCTGGCTCTCAAGCAGGCAGAGATGGATTGCAAGGGCAGGTGGCAGGGCAGCTACCAGCATGCTGAAAGTGATGGTGTTGGGGAATGAAGTTGCTGCTACTGCATGGCTCTATCAAGGGACCAGGTCTCTTGTTGTCCGATGATGTCTGTCCACAGGGGAAGACCACTGGGAATTTGGGGCAGAATGTGGAGTTTGTTCTCCTTCACTGCTCTCTCCCTCTCCTTTTCTTTCTCCCTCTCCTTCTTCCTCTCCCTCTCCTTTCCCCTCTCCTTCTCCTTTTCCCTCTCCCTGTCCCCGCCACCTTCCTTTCTTTATGTTATTAGGGATTAATCCTTGGACCTTTGCACTAAACTACATCCCCAGTCCTCTTTTTATTTTTAATTTTGAGCCAGTGCCCCACTAAGTGTTTAAGTTGCCCAAACTGGGCTCAAACTTGTGATCCTCCTACCTCAGCCTCCTGAGTAATGGTATTACAGGCATATACTATCATGCCTGGCTAGAATGTGGGATTTCTCACCAACACAAGGATCCCAAGGGTGTGGGGCTGAGAAGGTGGCAGGAGTGGTAAGCTTAGGGTGTCAGATGGTTCTCTCACAACCAACCTGCCTGCTCATTCTGCCTCCTGCTTATCTCCCCACCATGGAGACCCTGCAGGCCCTGCTCTTTCTGTGCTCCTTATCCTCTTCCTATGGGGCTTGATCCCCAGGCAGAGGACTCATGTACCCTTTCCTGCCCTACCCAGAAGGATATGGAGGCTCTGGGAGAATGGCCACTCCTGACCTCTCAGCAAGAAGTGGCAGCCTCCTTCACCTCCTGGCTATATGTCACCTGTGACATGTCACCCAAGCCTGCATTTGTGAGCTGTGAAGTGAGCAGTCCTCTCTCTGGGTCCTGTGTGGGGAACAAAACAACCTAACCTAGCACAACCTCTGTGAGGGTGCTCAGTCAGGGTCTCTTCCTTCCCCTGCTTTGGGCCTGTCTGGCAACACCTACAGACCTACCCTTGGTGTGTACACGTGCACACATGTGAGTACGTACACACACACACCCTCCACGGGCCATTTGGCTTGATAAATGATCACTTTCCACTCGGATCTCAAGTGATTTTATAAGCAGGCTATATATAGCCTCCAAGATTGGCAGGAGGACTCCAGAGCCATTATTCACATTTAGGCACCCAGCACCCCTTCCAAGCCAGGCTGCAGCATAATCAAGTTTCCTCCAAAGGAACTGTCACTGCTAGCTGAGTCATCTTCCTGCTCTACCAACCTGGGCAGCTGTGGAGATCTGTGTCAGGACAGAGATTCTCCCTGTCCACACTCTCAGGAAGTGAGGAAGACTGTGGAAACTGTGGCCAGGACGCCGTGGCCTGGAGGGTAGAGGCTGCCTTGGGAGAGCAGGAGGACTGCAGAGCAGGCTGGGGCCATATGCACAGGCCCAGGCTGGCATCGCTGGCATATGGACCCTGTTCCATGCCTCTCATAAATGGCCCTATGGTCCCCTAAGTTCCCAGGAGCTGTGAACTGGGGGACAACTGTGATATACTCATTGGGGTCCCAGCACACTATGCAGCTCAAGAAGCAGTCAGCCAGTAGCTGTTGAATAAATGAGTGATTCTTTCATATATATATGTTTTTTTGTTTTAGAAAACACATTTTGAGTAACTTTTAAAATACCAATATAAAAGTGTCATTTTCTACTTAAAATATGTGAATATATATGAGCATTTTCAAACACTCAAAAGCATTAGTTTCCTCTACTCATTTTCTTCAATGTAAGATCTATTTTACTGTCTTTTTAACTTTAAACCTTTGGGCATTTTTTTAATATTAGTTTATTAGTTTATTTGCATTTTAGTCTTAATTTTATTTTTGATTATATTCCATATATGTTTCTTTTTAAAATATCTAGATGTATTAGTCTTTTAGACTAAATGCCCTATGTATTTTGTTACAGTGTCCTAGAAAACTAATACTCTGGACTGGGCAGCATAAACAGCTGGTATCTATTCTCTCAGTTCTGGAGGCCAGAAGTCCAAGGTCATCATGTGGGCAGAAGCCAAGGTGTCTCTCCTTGGCTTGTGATTGGTCAAATTCTCCTAGTGAGGGACACAGTTGTCCCTCTATGCATGTCTGTATCCTTATTGCCTCCTTTTATAAGGCTACCCGTCATATACCATTATGGCCCTTCTAGGGCCTCAGTTTGCCGTAGGAAGGTCCTACCTCCAAGTACAGTTCCTTTCCAAGATAAATACAGGTTGTTAGGACTTCCACACGAATTTAGGGGGACAGAATCTACCCCAAAACACTAGATATGATGCATATTAGTGTGTACTTAATTTAAGTAATACAAAGATTAGAATAAAAGTGCAGCATGAGCTCTCTGGTCAGAAAACTACTGTTGGTAAGTTAAAGAACTAATTTATGCTCATTGCAGGAAAATTCCAATTGTAGGTAAACACAAGAAATTGAATCTTCACCTGAAATCCCCACCATCCTGAGATGGTTACTGCTAGTAAGTGGGCACTTGGCTCTCTAGATTATTTTCTATGTATGTTCCTGTGCTTTCACTTAATGTGTGTTGTCCATGTCTTTGCACACCAAATGTACATCTAAATAATGGTTTTTAATGGCTGCATAGTGTTCCTTTAAACTAACGTGTCCTAATTTATTCAGCCCATCCCTCTATGCTTTTGGACTATGTGTAGTTTCCCACTTCTTGGTGTTACAGCCTAAGTCTGCCTGTATTAATAATGTTCTGGAAGAGAAATTGCCAAACTAAAGGACCTTTATATTTTCAAGGCCATTTGCTACTTATTATGAGATCGCTCTCCATAAATATTACAGCTTTTAGACTCTAATCAGCTGTGTATGAAAATATCCATTTCCCTTGACTCTTGCCAGTGGTAGCTTTCATTTTCCTTCACAATCTGTGTCAGTTTACTAAGTTAGAAAAGGATGGCATTGCGACCTTTAAGTTTCCATTCTGTGATTACCAGTGATGCTTGACTTCTCACCACATGCTTATCACTCACTCATGTTTCCGCGTTGTTGACGTACCCACCAGTTGCATTTATTACTTCCCTCATCCCTGTGTGGAAACTGGGCCAGCCAACCTGCGTACAAGGCTCTAACGCACTCTTCTCCCTCTGCTCCATGGCTCATCTCTTTACTCTGTGAGGACACTTCTGTGATCTACCCTGACAAGTGTGACCTGTACCTGCCCTGGTTTTCACCTGGATTTGCTTAACTGGCCCTGAGGGATACTTGTGTAACATTTCCTGAGGGCTGAGGTACCCTAGGGCTGTGTGATAAGCTCTGGTTGGCTGCATTCCAGTACAGCCGGGCAGAGGTTCTCTGGTCTGTTCCTCATTTTCCAGGTGGGGCTGAGCCTGAATGGGCGAGGTGTGCAAGGGAGAGGTGTGCAAGGGTGATCTCTCCTTATGACTAGCAGAGCCACAAGTGGAGCCTGGAGCTATGGGAACTTTCCTTTCTTTCCTGCTCCTGGCGTCTGGGGTCAAAGGAATTTGACAGGTATTCCGAGGCCTTGTGAGAAAAAGGAAAAAAGCAAATGTTCCACTACTGGATCACTTTGTATGTCAGTTGTGGTGTCTTCGCAAATTAGGCACTGTGGCAGTTAGTTCCAGGCGTCACCTTGACTGGATTCTGGGATACCTAGAGAGTTGGGGGATCACTGTTGCTGATATAAGCCACCCTTGCCTCCCTGAATTCCTGACTCATCACTATCCTGGTCTCCTCACTGCCTACCTCACTCCAGTCTGCTCACAGCAGCTGGAGAGAGCCTGCAAAATATAAGTCAACCCCGATGTCTCTCTCAGGGCCTCCATGTCACCCAGAATAGTCCAAGTCCAAACCTATTCTGGAAATCTCAGCAGAGACACTGACTGCACTCTCTGGTCACATCTCTCCTTGTGTGCAATATTCCAACCCCAGTGCCCTCTTTGTTCAACCTGGGGTGTGTGTACACTGTACAACCAAAACAAAATAAAAAATTTAAAAGAGCTAGGGGTGTAGCTCAGTGTGAAGGTTCTGGGCTCAATCCCTGGTATCATCAAAAAAAAAATTTCTTTAAAGTTGGTACCAGAATTTAAACAGAGGAGGGACCCTGGAGAGGCAAGTAAAGGAAGCGTTTTTGGACATCCAGGACTGTGGAGAGCAGGGGACTTTGGGTTAAGTGATACTGGTAGGAGGGTAGACATTGGCTGATGTGAGGGCGCAGCCTAGGGTCCTAGCTGAGTGTAATGGGCAAATGAGGGAAGCTGATCTGGCCATAATGAACTCACAGTGGCCTGACACAGACACGGGGTAGGGGTAGGGTGACCCCACATGGGTCCCGTAATATCCTCAATCCTCCACTTGCTTATTCATTGCTGCGAGGACCCATGAACATACAGTAGAGCTTCTAACTCAGTGGTGCCAGCACATAAGGTCACATGAGAGAGTTACCAAGGCCCTGTGGTTTAAAGCTATGTGGCCCTGGAATGGATCCTGAATGACTAGCAAATCCACCCTGTGATCCCTGGACTCCACACTGAGGTCTGGAGTCAAATCCTGCTGCTAAGAAACACCCCCCACACTCCCCACTACACACAGAATCATACAATTAATTGCCTAATCCCAGTTTCCCATAACCACTGTTTTTTGAGTTGGCATCTCCAATCATGTCCTCCATCTCTGGCCTTTGAGAAAGCCCACCAGAAGGAAGGCTGAGCTTCTTGGTCTCTGGGCTCCAGGACTTCCTACCTGGAGAGTTGGCCGTATTTACTGAAATTCCTTAAGCTGGACTCTCAGGCTTGGTGTTTGGCTCAAAGAACTGATTTCTTTCATATTGGCAGTGTACAGGGGCCCTGGACTTTGTCATTGAGAGTCATGGCAGGCACCATCTCCGGAGCAGCCCATTCAGCCTCACCAGCCCATTCTGGGTGACGATGCACTAAACTTTGGCAGGGTAGGGGCAGGCTAGTTCTTTCCTGTAGGTCAACAAACCCACTGGAGAACTTCATGTGCTGCAACTTGCATTGGAGACAGGTCCTCACTGGCAAAATGCAGAATTCATAAGGGAGGCAGGACCTAAGCAGGGTGACAGACACAGGATCAGGGTGAGCAGCAGTGAGAAGGGAGTGCCTGGGTAGCCATGGGGAGAAACTGGAGGGTAATACTGGGAGTTTGGAAGAGGCCTTAAATTGGTTCAGTGGACACTGGTCAGTAGAAGGGAATAGAGAGGTACTGGGGACTCTGTGGGGACAGCACCATTGTGCTGCACCCAGGCACAGGGCAACAGCTCCAGGTGCCAACTGTTCCTGTACAGAGCAGACTGGCTGGCTCTGTGGAGAGCAGAGCACACCCTGGGCTAGGAGCATGGAAACCAGTGCTCAGAGTGTGAACCCACACCAGAGATAGTAGTAGGGTAGGGTGGAGCCCAGTGATGTAGATCACAGGTACATCTTGCAGGCCCTAGAGCATGAGAGAAAACAAGTGCTGCCTGGTTTCTGGTTGCTGACTGTGTGGACTGGTGCCCCCTGCTGAGCTAGTGAAACAGGAGTTCCCAGGGGTACCCTCAGTGGCTCCCAGGCCAGAGACACCAAGGGTGCTGGAATCCTACACCTTGAGATGGGGTATGGGTAGACTGTGACCAGTGTGATGCCGCCTCTCTGAGGAAATCAGTGGGAGGAAATCAGGAAACAGGATCTTTAGTGCATTTTCTGGGCCTCATGAGACCTTGTAGACCTAGTTAAATGATCTCAGTTGTCAGGTTAGGAGCCTCCTCCTGACTCCCCAAGTAACAGGCTGCTCCTATAAACCCACCACCATCCTCCAGCCTGATTAGGTAGGGCTAAGGGGCTCTGGGCAGATGGTGACCTGGGTGCATCGTCAGGCAGGCAGATGGGCACCAGCTGCTGGAGGGCTTGGCACGTGTTCCCAAGCACCCACAGCAGGCCAGGCCCTGGAACTCTGGCAGAGCAGGAGGAGGTGCCTTCCTCGGGGTCGCACAGACATGGGGCCCGGTGCTAGCCCTCACCCAGCCCACCCAGCAGACCCTTCACCCAGGGATGAGGAAGTGACCAGGCAGCATCCACCAGCATCTCTTCACCACCCCCACTGCCTGCTCGCCACTCAAGGGACACTTTTGTCTTTTGTTTTTTTCTTTTCAGTTAATGAGAAGCCAGTGGGCAAACAATTGATAAGCTCTTCATGGGTTTTTACATGAGGTTTAGCCAGTTTATTGGGGCGGGGCTTAGATCACAGGACTGTTCTCAGAGCATCCCTCCTCTGACAGTCCAGGGGAAGCTGGGCAGCCTGCACTGATGGTGCTCGACCAGAGGCCTGAGAAGGACGAGCCCACCATGTGGAGGGAAATGCTCTGGCTGGAACTTTGTGTGTGCTCATTCCTCCAGCATCAGGGCTGGGCCATGCAGGGGCTGGGGATCATGAATTGTCCCCTCTCCTTAGCTGAGCCTGGCACCCAACCCAGTGTGAAGACACCAGACAAGGAGGCAGCATTTGGCTAGTTAGGCAGCATGCTCCCTCTCGAAAGACACCGCTGGGGATTGCGGAGGGCAGAGGATACCCCACTCTGCCTGGGAAGATCCCACAGGGTTTCCTGAGGTGGGAGCAAAGTCAGGGAAGCCTGAAAGCCAGGGAGATCTATACAGACAGAGCCTCTGAGGACACATCAGAGGCTTTGTTAAGGAAGACATCATGCCAGGCACTTGATAAGGAGTAGTAAGGTGAATTTTGTGTAGGGAGGCTCTAGACAAGGGTAGCATCACTGCAGCAAGGAGGGAGGGAGTTCTGAGTACAGCAAGGGAACTGGGAATTTGTTGGCTGAGAGCAGGGTCAGCTTGGTGAGAAATAGTATACTAAGAGGAACTGTCAGACAGGGGAGATCCTGGCTTAACAGATGCAACAGGATTCTTGCTGGGATGTAGAAGGGGAACCATCTATATGCAGAAGGTGAATATAGTAACTTAGCAGGATTCTTTCAAAAACCAGATGATGCAGAGATGGCCAAGAAGGCCAAAAGTTAAGGTCTAGTTGAAGACGAGCCCAGGGGAACCTGAATAGAGTTCAGTCAAGGAGGGTCTTGCCCATTGTGCACTGAAGCTGGGTGTCCTCTAGAGTGTAGGGCATTAGAGACTTTCTGAGCCCCCAGTCACTATCTGTTTCCCTGGGACTAGCTGCTAGGAGAGGAGGGTCAACAGAGAAGACTTGGTTCCTGAGGCCATTGCTGGCCTGGGCAGCCTTGGTTGTGCAGCCATCATGTTCGCTTTCCTTCCCTGTTCTTCAAGCTCTCAGTTCTGAGGACAGAGTGAAGGATCTATAGGCAAACCCCCTCTCCTCCCAAACAACACAGCCCAGCCTGGCCTTTCCTGTAGGTCTGGCCTCATGGCAGCTTCCCAAGCTGCTGCAGTAGGCCTTGGGAGTGCACTCCACATCTGTGTACACACTGCATACACAGGCAGTCATACATTGCACACACACTCCCCATGCACTCACGTACTGTAGACTCACACAAGAGTGTGTAAGGGAAGACAGAGGTGGCCTGCAGCAGTTGGTGGGGTTGGGGATGACGTGTGCTGCAGCCTGAGCTGTTAATTCCTCATGCTATGCATATGCTGAGTGGGTGTGGCCTGGAAGTTTGTCCTGGGGACAGTGATGATGCTTGGCCCCTCTTCACAGTAGGCGTGGTGAGCTGTTTGCTTCTACACCGGACAGACCTGAAGGAAGGAGGCAGAAGCTGTGACTTGCCTTCTGGGAGCCTTTGAAAGGCAGCTGGATCCAGAATCTGCATCTCCCCATCCGAGAAAGCACTGCATGTTGGCAGTGTCTGCTCCAGAGTACCGTTCCCCTGAAGAGATTTCTTTGCTTTCCTCTGGCTTTTGTATGAAACCACTACTTACCCATTTCAGCCTTGTCTGAAAAGTCACCAAGCTCACTTATATCTCACTACTCTGCAGTAGGGGACAGTGTGGCCCTTTATAGGGAAGTAAAGTCTGCCTTCACCGTATTATTCTGGACTGTGGGTTCCCTCGTGTGCTGGCCCAACTTTCCAGCTGTTCCCATATCCCTTTATTGGTCTATAGTGTCATGGTCCAGGACATGCAGCCAGGTCACCTGGGCCAAGGTACTTTCTTCACCACCCCGCACCTTTCTGATGGAGATAGTCTCTGATGAGGACTGTGGCAGAGGTTCTTGGGGACAACACACATAAAATTCACAGCACAGCACCAGGAACACAGTAAGTAACACGGGGGAGTCCTTGTGTCTTTGAGTCACACTCCACGTCTGCCAATTACTATGTAACTTCTCAGAGCCTTGGCTTTATCACCCTTAAAATGGAAGCCTCCTTGCTTGAAGAGCACCTCCTTGAGCAGTACCTCCTTCCTCAGAGGGCTGCTGTGGAGTTGGGAGAGTGCTTGGCCCATACATGTGCTGGCTTTATAGCCCAGCACTGCCCTTCATTCCAAGTCATAATAGTATCTGTTCATAGACATGTCATGTTGGTTTTAATTTGGGGGAGTGGGGTCCAAAGTTGCTCCTGCTCTTTCAAGTGCCCATCTGGCTCCAGAGAGGCCTAGAGGGGAGGGCTTCTGAGGGAGTAGAAGCAACTTTGACTTCAGCATTAGAAACCTGTCTCAGCCTTGTCAACAGTAGCTTGAACCATTTCCAAACCTCATTTGGCCAACTGGGGACATAATCTTGTTCTCCTACTGCTCAGGCTCATTTCCTGTCATAACCTGAAGGTACTAGGTGCCACACTGTACTCAGTACTCACTCACTCTCCCTTCCAAACAAAACTTCTTGCCCCTGACTTTCCATGCCAGGTGCTCCTGTCCCAGTGCTCCACCCCTTGTGTGGAAGCCCAACATGAATCGGTGCTCAGAAAATACCTTGAAGTAAGAATGAGTGACAAAGTGGATGTCTAGAGTCACCCAGCTCAGTGAGTGACAGAGGTGAAGATGATCTTTTAGACCTAACATAGAGAATGGATTTTGTCCCAGCAGGGGCTGCTTCAAGTGGGGTGCAGGTGGGCTGTTCAGGATGTATCACAGTTCTGGGTCCCTGAGAAACACCTTAGGATAGAGGCTGCTCCAAAGCAGCTTCATTTGGCACTGTGAGAAGGAAAAGGGGAACAGATGGGCAGAGTGGCAAATCAGACAGACACAGAGAGAAGACAAAGGGGTCAGGCTCCTAGGTGTCACCCAAGTTGGAATGAGGGGACCAGCCTTGATACCCCAAGTAAATCAGACACTGAACGGGAGCTGCCACAGGCAGGTTCTGTGACCTTGGTCAACACATCTCTCCTAAACTGAGGCAGTGTCCTAGGGGACTGTCTCAAGGAAGTACCCACAATCTGATGATAAAGGCCTCCTTTCCAGAGAGGTGCCTAGGCAGATATCAGTGTGCACCACAAACTATCTGCTCGCTGGGGTAGACATGAACTTCTATAGCTTATGACCATCAACCAGTTCTTCTTTAAAATTTTTATTTATGTTTTATTAGTGTATATTTGTGTTGGGGACCACAAATTCACAATGGCTAACTTTGCAGACTTCCCTCAGGGGTAAATGGGGGCTTGGGATTATAGTATTAGCCTTTTGAGACTTCCCATTAACTCCTTTGGAATGGGCCATCCTCTCCCACCCACTAAAACTAAAATAAAATTACTAAGATTAAAAAGAAAACTCCAGAGAAAGATTCTTCTTAGCGTAAGATCATCTCCGCCCTCTTGAGTCATCCCAGGATTATCCTTCGCCTGCTGTCATTGACCTCTGAATCTTCCACTAGCCCTCAGTATGCACCCAAAAAATAGTGGCTCATTTGGAGTGTTTTAGTCTCTGCCCATCCTAAGACATTGACCTCCCAGCCCCGCATCATGCATTACTAATTTGTCTGTTTCTTATTTCATCCTTTTGCCATACCCCTCATACAGGCAATTGGAGATCTTTGCCAGGTCCCTAATATTGTTGTAATATAGAATAATGATGTTCATGTTAGGGATACACACATATAACATACCTTGATCATTTCCCATCTCTTTACCTGCTCTTCTTTCTTAATCTTTCTCTAAGTCTTTTTGTTTCCTACCGTCTCTTTTTTCTTCCCTTCATGCCGTCTCTCTCTCCCCAACCTCTCTTCTTTCTTTTTTTCTTTCTTTCTTTCTTTCTTTCTTTCTTTCTTTCTTTCTTTCTTTCTTTCTTTCTTAGATTTCTCATATAAGAGATACTTCAGTCTCTGTGTCTGACTTATTTCATTTGTCATGATAGTTTCAAGTTCCATCCATTTCCCTACAAATGACATGATTTCATTCTTTATGGATGAATAATAATCCATTGTTTACATACACTACATTTTCTTTATGCATTCATCTGTTGGTGGTCATTGAGACTGCTTTCAAAGTTTAGTTATTATGAATTGCACTGCTGTAAACATAGCTATGTGCGTATCATTATAATATGATGCCTTTAACTCTTGGAAATGTATTCAGGAGAAGTATGACTAGTAAGTAAAATTTCTATTTTTACATTTTTGAGAGAATCTCCATACTAATTTCAAAAGTGATCATACTAGTTTATATTCCCACCAACAATACAAAAGAGTTAACATTTTACCCACACCCTTGTCAGTATTTGTTTTTTTGTGTTCTTTTTTTTAAAAGAGAATGAGACCAAACAAAATAAGACAGAATAAAGCCAATGAGAACAGAACAATGAACGCAATGCGGGACTTCAAAAAAGATAATAGGAAATGAACAATGGCTACCATATGCCTCTTGTTTTCTTCAAAATAGCAGTCCATACCATCAGATATAATAAAATCAAACAGAACAAAACAGAATGAAACCGATCAAAAAATAATGAAAACATTGCAGGAGTTCAAAATAAGATAATAGGAAATTAATGATGGCTACCCCCTTCCCTTTTTAAATGTTCCCACCCCTATCAATTTCACAATACTGATTGTACATTTTGGATCCCACTAACTCCTTCAGTGTTTCACACTAGGGAGACAACGTGATGTTCACCCATGTCAGTCCAAACCATTTCACCCATGAGCATAATCTCAAGTTGCATCCATTTCTCATCAAGAGCCTTGAGATTATCCTTCTTCATAGCTAAGGAGCTTTCCATTGTATAAAAATACTGTATCTTTCTTATCCATTCTGTGGTTGATATTGATGGATTATATTTCTTGATCCACTCATCTCTGTGTTTCTTTTTATTGATAAATTGAGGCCATCTATATTAATGGTTATAACCAGCATGCATTGGCTCATCTCTGCCATTCTGTCCTCCTGCCATTGGTCACCCACTTTTCCCCTCCATTCAGCTGTCTGCCCTGCTCAGCAATACCCTTCTACTGGTGTTCCTGGAACCATGGTCATCTTTATCTCTCTCTAGAACATTCTTCAGCACTCTTTGTAGGGTTGGTTTGGTGGTAATGAATTCCTTAAGTTGTTCTATGTCATGGGAATATCTTATTTCTCCATTAATTTTTTTTTTTTTTTTTTTTGCGGCACCGGATATTGAACTCACAGCCTTGCGCCTGCCAGGGCAGGCGCTTAAGCCACTGAGCCAAACTCCCAGCCCTGGTTTTTTGAGGCAGGGTCGCACTATGTAGCTCAGGTCGGCCTTGTGCCGCGTTGTAGCCCAAGCCGGCCTCGAACTCACAATGCTCCGCCTACCTCAGCCTCCCGAGTGCTGGGATTAAAGGCGTGCGCCACCACGCCCGGCTCATTCTCCATTAATTTTGAAAGATAGTTTTGCAGGGGACTTCAATCTGGGTTGAAAATTGTTTTCTTTCAGGACTTGAAACACTACACTCCAAGCCCTTCTTAACTTGATGTTTTATGTTGAGAAGTCTGCCATGATTCTGATGGATTTTCCTTTACAGTTATTCTGTTTGTTTTCTCTAACAGCCTTTAATATTCTGTCTTTGTGCCAAGTTTCTGGGATCTTGATTATTATATGTTTGGGTATAGATTTATTTTGGTTATGTCTAGCTGGAGTTCTATATGCCTCACTTATCTGTATGTCAGGTCCTTTTCCCATGCTTGGGAAGTTTTCTGCTTTACTTCTATAAATAGTCTTTTTATGTCATCTGTGTTGACTCTTGCTTTTTCATTGACACCTCTCATTATTAAATTATTTTTCTTTGCATTGTCTTGCAGCTGTTGAATTACTGTTTCTTGTTATTTTTAAGAGATCTTTCCTTTTGTAATCACTAACTATAAACCTGTGTTCAAGGTCCAAAAGTCTGTTTTCAGTTTTTTTTTTTTGCCAGCTTTCAATGGCATTTTTAATTTCCTGGATATCCCTTTGCATCTGTTTCATGCATTCTAAATCTTTCCTGTACTGTTCATTCAAAGTTTCCCTCATTTTCCTCTGTTCCTCTATTTTTTTTTATTTAGGTCTTCTTTACATATGGTCAACAATTCTTTTATTATGTTTTTCATTTCTTCTTTTACTTGAGATATTATTTCTGATCTGATTACTTTTACAGTCTCACTAAGTTGTTTCTTTACTTCAGTTGCTATCCTTTCAGAAATTTCAGGTGTGTGACTTACAATTCCTTCTATATCTCCCAGATTTGTTGTGTGTGGACTGGAGGTCTAAGATTGCCTTTTGCTCCTTTGTCTTGACATTTTCGTGTGTTCCTCTGAACAAGCTGGTTGTGGGGTCCCAAGCACTTCCTGCATTGGCTGTCGCTCTGTGGTGTAAGGGAATGGGCCAGGCACCTGAGTATCTCTGAACCCAGGTTCCCAGGGAGGCAGTGTGGTGTGGAGTGGGCTTCTCCAGACCTGCGTGACTATACTGAGGCTTTTCTGAAGGCCGTGGGTGTACAATGGTGGGGCTGCTTCTTCTCTCAGCCTGTATGGCTACACTGGGACTCTCCTGATGGTGGAACGCATGCAGGGGTGTGTCTGGCTATTTCTTCCTGCCCACGTTGGTTACCTGAGGGAAGCAGGCTTTCCAATGGTGGCAGGTGCACAGGGGCATGTCTGGTTTTTGTGTTCTTGACAATACCCATGCTAATTGGGATAAGATGGAATTTCAGGGTGGTTTTGATTTGCATCTCACATGGCTAATGATATTGAACCTTTCTCATGTACTTATAAGTATTTGCCATTTTTATTTCTTTTGAGAAGTATCTAGTCAGTTCATTTGCTAATTTTCTCATTGTGTGATTGTTTTAGGGAGATTAATTCTCTGGAGTACTTTATATATTCTAGACATTACTCCTCTATTAGAAGAGTAGCTGGCAAAATTTTTCCCATTCTGTGCATTGTGTCCTCACTTATTTGTTTGCTGTATAGAAGCTTTGTAATTTGATTTAGTTCCATTTGTTGATTCTTGATGTTATTTCCTGTCCAGAAGTTAGAATTCTGTTCCAGAAGTATGTGCCCATTGCTTCACCTCTGTGCTGTCTTCCAGCAGTTTCAAAGTTTCCATTTTTAAAAATTGAGGTCTTTGATGTATTTTGACTTGATTTTTAGCACAGGGTGAGAGATAAGGATCTAGTTTCAATCTTCTGCATGTGGATATCCAATTTTCCCATTACAGTTTTCTAAAGAGGCTATCTTTTCTACAACATATTTTGGGCTTTTGTCAAAAATTGAATGGCTGTAGGTGCATAGTATTATTTTTGTGTCCTTTGTTCTGTTCCATTAGTCCACGTGTCTATTTTTTGTCAATACCATGTTGTTTCTGTTGCTACAACTTTGTAGTATAACTAGAAATCCAATTTTTTTTTTTTTGGTACTGGGAATCAAACTTACCACCTCACACTTGCCAGGCAGATGGTGTGCTGCTGAGCTATGCCTCTGGCCCTGAATCCTAATATTGGCATACCTCCTACTTTGCTCTTTTTGCTCAGGATTGCTTTGGGCATTCTTCTTTTCTGGTTCCATATGAATTTTAAAATTATTTTTCTAGTTTTGTGAAAAATGTTGTTGGTATTTTAATAGGGTTTGTATTAAATCTATAAATCACTTTTAGTAATGTTATCATTTTAACAATATTAATTTTGCCAACCAAGAACTATTTATCTTTCCATTTTCTAATGTCTTCTTCAATTTTCTTCTTCAGAATTCTGTAATTTTCATTACAGAGCTCAATCACCTCCTTGATTAGGTTGATTCCTTATTTAATGATTTTGAAGCTGTTGTGAATGGAATTGTTTTCCTGATTTTTTTTTCTTGGTGAGTTCATTATTGTATAAAGGAACACAATGGATTTTTGTGTGTCTGAGTTTGGATCCTACTTTACTGAATGTGTTCATCAGGTCTAAAAGTCTTCTGGTGGAGGTTTTTGTGTCTTGTAGGTAAAGACTCATATCATCTGCAAATAGAGACAAATTGATTTGTTCCTTTTCTATTTGTATCTTTTGTATTTCCTTCTCTTGGCTGCTTGCTCTAAGATTTTGGGTACTGTATTGAGCAGTGGTGGTGACAGGGGACATCCTTGCTGCACTTCTGAATGAGGCAGTCTTCTGGAGGTGGTGGGCTGTCTTTAGGCAGTACCCAGCATTTGGGAATGGAGGCCGTCATTGCAGAGAGGTGTTCAGGCAGGCATCAGTGTCGCCCATAGGCTATCAGCTCCCTGGGGCAGATATGACTATCCATGGTCTGTGTCAATAAACCTGTTCTTGGTGGTGTTGTACCCTAAGGGAGAAGAAGAACATGTTAGCAAAATGGGAAAAATACAGGCTATTGTGAAATCTGTTGGAAAGCAAATGAAGGAAGGAAGAGAAGGTAGGAGAAATGAGTGGATGGGTGGAAAGATGGAAGATGGATGAA
Organism: Dasyprocta punctata; assembly: GCA_004363535.1. Lineage (NCBI taxonomy): Eukaryota > Metazoa > Chordata > Mammalia > Rodentia > Dasyproctidae > Dasyprocta > Dasyprocta punctata. Next base: position 49,280 of record RJWM01008137.1, on the reverse strand, counting down.
TGAATGCATAGAATGCCAGATGCTGCATAGATTCATAGGAGAATGGATGGTGGATGGATGGATAGATGAATGGATGGAGGGATGGTTGGTAGATAGATAGATAAAAGAATGGATGACATACAGATATATGAAGGGTTAAGATAGATATAGTCTAGTATTGGATGAGTCTATAGACTTTTTTCCAGGACTGTGGCACAGGACCCCAGACAGCTAGGTAGAATGCTGAGAACACCACAAAGCTATTCAACAACTTCAGCATACAAAACGGGAGGCTAACTTGGTTGCCAGGGCTCCAAGCTGGTATTAGAAGCAGGTGGGCCCTGTGCAGAAACAGAAATGAGTGAGGGATGGGCATGACTTTGATACCTGCAGCAGGGATGCTTATGAATGATCTGGTTTCTGGAAGGGTCAGGTTTATCTACGAGCCAAGATTGAGATCAGTGCAGGTTCCATTGGCACAGCCCATGTGTGTCACTGGTCTGCAGACCCCTGCAAAGATGCATTCTGTTTAGTTCTGGCTTCCAGTCTCCCAGTCTCTTCACAACAGAGAAATCCACTGTGATATCCAGACAGAATTGGGCCACAGGTTTCGACCGCATGGCTAGGTGGGCTGACTGCATTAAACACCTATAACCTTTCTCCTGGTCTGTGCTTATTTTAAATGGCATATTGATTGGCTAGAATGGGAACCAGGCCAGCCGTTCCCCAGGATGACCCCACAGCCTGTTGGCCTGCCCGTCATTTCCTGGGCTGATGCCTCCTGCCCTATGCTCACTGTCTGCAGCCCTCAGAGCAGGCTGGAGCCAGGGTTGGATTGCCTGGCCAAGGGTGCAAGCTCCTGGCTCTTGTGCTGGATTTGTCCTTGTTTTTTCTGTCTGAGGTGATGACCTGCCTGCTGATATCACTTGCTGCTGCTGTGGGGCATGAATGGACTCATAGGATGCCAGCAATGGTCAGTGTGAGCAAGCAGGTGGAGTCCTAGCCTAGGCAGTACCCTGGGCCATGGTTGAGCTGAGTGGTCAGCAGCTAAACTGGTTGAGGAAGTGTTCCAGGATGAGATGTGCTGTCTGGAAGAGTTCTGATGACCCTGCACTGTTGGGGACGGCATGCGCATGTGCGCACCCACACATGTGCCATGTGAACATTGTGACACTCTTATGCTCTTGAGCTCAGGGGCTCTTCCAGCACTCCTTCCAGCCTCTCATCACCATTCCATCCCACAGAGGAAGGCACTGAGGCAAGGGCAAAGGCAGCCTGCAGCATCCCACTGACTGGTGGCCTGGCCACCTGCCCTCTCCAAGGGACCTTCCATGTGCCAGCTCCAGGGTAGTGCACAGGGCACATCTTTCCTCTGGGATATTCCTCTGCCTCTGCCCTCTGCAGCATCATCTGTTCAGTCACACACTGGATGGGGACGTCTTCTGCCACATTCCAAGTCCTGTCCTCTCCAGGTCAAGGGCCCAGAGAAGCCCCACAGAGGCCCATAACCAGAATGCCACAGCTAGTACCAGTGTCCCAGTGAGTTCTCTCTTCTGTGGCTCAAAGTAGTGGCCCAGCCAGCTCTAGGGAGCCTTTCATGCTACAGAGCTGCAGTGCAGGGATGCTACAGTGCAGGGGTGCTACCTGACCTCCAACGCCTCGTCTGCAAACAGGAGGACCCAGCCAAGGCAAAGCAGCAGCAGCCTGGGAGGAGGTGTTGAGAGTGTAAGTGGGCAAAGAGGAACACTAGACAGGAGGCTTGGAGATAAACACTTGTTCTCAGGTGCTTGCTGTGCCTGGGAGTAGGAATCTGCTGAATGTCAGACCTCAAGTAAATTTTTCCTCACAGCCTCTGGTCCCTCTCTCCCTGATTGGAGAAGCCCAGGCCAGGGAGGATTCTCTCTGGGCTTAGGGATAGAGATAAAGTCCATAGCCAAGGCACCAATGGCCCCATCTCCTCCCAGCCCAGGCCTGGGCCTGAAGTTGATACTCCTCACCCCACTCTGAGTTTAATGGTGTTATCATTTGGGTCTAGATATCCCGTCAAAGCCTCATGTGGTCATAGGTGGAGCTTTTTCACAGGTGGCTGGATCTAGAGTGTATGATACTGGGATTAAGGATGTGTGATTACTGATCAGTCCACTGATTGTTTTGGCACCGCCCTAAACCTGGTAGCCTAAATAGACCATAAAAGGGACAGAAAGATGCTGTTAAGGTCCTTTGTTGCTTTGCTATCTTCTGCCTGCCATGAATGTTTCTCCTCTGTAAGTCCTGCCTACCATGTCACCCAGCCTTGGAGCCAGCTAACTATGAACTAAAACCTCTACAAACTGTGAGCCAAATAAACCATTTCCTCTTTAGCTTTGGGTATCAGGTATTTTGTCTCAGCAGTGAGAAAAGTAACTAAGACAAATGGGCTTCCGTTGCCTCAGCTTCTGAGTGGGAGTGTATCCTACTCATCTGTGTACCTGGATGACCTGGGTGAAGGGGATATAAGGGTCCAGCCCCCTTGCCCACTTCCTCACCTGCCTTCTGAGTGCCAGCCATGGCTAGGAGCTATCATGCTCTGTCCCCAGTAGAAAGCCATAGTGGTGTGCTTGCTGCCATCCTATTTATACAGTTTACTGCCTAGTGGCTAGGTAACCAGCCACATGGAAGGTGCTTTAGTGCCTGTACTCTTTAGGACTGATCTCTTGGTGCTCTTGGACTTGATGGTTCCAAGTGAAGCTTTGGCTCTCATCACTTACAGAATTCATTCACCCCTAGAATTACTGACCCATTATGACCAGGCTCCAGGTTGTGTGAAGATGGGCCCAGTGAAGGAGAGCAGCTCTGGCACCGCAAGAGCAAGTGTGCTGCCTTCGCTTAGTAGAAAGAGGGTCCAAATATGGGCTCAGGAGTCTGAGCACAGGGAGGACAACATGAGATAGCCTATTCTGATATCACGTAGCCTGTCCTTAGTGTAACAGATGGGGAATCCAAGGCTCAGAGATATTTAGGGTTCTACCTAAGGCCGCACAGTAGGACACCAAAGGACTGAAGTCATTGATCCACTTGTCCATTAGTACGGTGAATGGACCCCACTGTCCTCAAGGAACTTGCTGTTACTAAGGGAGTCATTCCATCATAGGACAGTTTCAGCGCAGGGCTGCGTGGCGAGATGTGGCTCAGGAAGGCTTCCCAAAGGAGATGCCACTGAAGTATTTTTGAAAAGCACAACAGGAATGGTGGGTAGGTATGTTGCTTATAACCATTAGGAGGACACACAGGGAAGTGGCAGCATGGTGGAGAAGAGTGACCACGAGGGGAGGGGAAGGTATGTAGCCTCTGCAGGAGCTGTTGTAGCACCATCCCCACACCTATGTTTCTTTTATAGATGCGATCATAAGATACAGTGAATGCTTACATTTTTAGCTCTTACTACAATACAAGACACCTTGCCATTAACTTCCCCCTCAGAATACTTCCTCTCACTTCAAGCAACTTACCTGTTGTTCTTGACACTTTCTGAAGCAGTTACACTGTGGTAGCTGCCTTGGTGTCCTGAATCCATTCAAAACATTTGCCTTTCATGGTCATTTTAACTCTGAGAAAGAGCCAGAAGTCTCATGGTACCAGATCTGATGAATAAGGTGGATGAGCACACTCTGTCATGTTTTAATTTGACAAATTGCCATAAACATTTTGAATCAGTTCAGGATATCAAGGCAGCCATGAAAAAGACTCTCAGGAAAAAGAATGTCCAGAACTGCTTCAGAAAGTGGCAAGAACTATTGCATAATTGTTCAAAGCAAGGAGAAGTATTTTGAGGGCAATTAATGGCAATGTGTTTTACTGTAATTTTTTGGTAAATTTTTACTTGGACATTCACCATATATATTGATCACCCTTTGTATGTCCTTCCCCCAGAAATCACTACCTTTCCATGGTTGTCTCTCCCACTGGGCAGGCCCAGTAGTACTAAGACCTGGCTTCCATTCCTGGCCACCACCAGTCAAAGGTCTGGCAGCCCTGGTGGAGGCCCTGCTGGGCATGAGGTCTGTGGTAGTGGCCAGTCTGCTGGCAGAGGCAGCCTCACTCCAGGTCAGCAGCTCTCTGGGTGACTCACACAGGAATGGTGGCACAGCAACCAGACCTGGAGGGAAGACTTCTGGAGGTGAGGCTGAGGGGACAGAGGCAGCATGCTCCCAGGTAGAGGCAAGGCCTACATGTGACACTGGCCACTACCCAATACCGCCTCGAGTCACTGTGCTCTCACCTCACCCAGGGAAGGAAGAGCTGGGCTCCCCCAAGCCTCCAGCCAGCAGTGCCTGTGTGTGGGATCTAGATGGTGAGAAGGTTCAAGCTGGGGTAACCCTGCATGGTGACGACCAGCTCGATGCAGAGTAGGCGGAGGGACCTGGCTGAGTGGTGGGCCCCACCCATCTTGTGACTTCTCTCTCCTCCACTCCTCAGTTTCTTTAGTTCTTTCAGCCCTACATGGGTTGTAGGAGGGATGTGCTTATGGGCCAGGTTTGGGGGAGGTATCATTTTTCTCCCCCACATTCTGTTGGGCAGGACTTGGTCACATGTTCACTACTCACTCCTAGGAAGGCGCAGGTGGCTGCCTGTCTGTGCCAGGAGAAAAGAAATGGTTTCGTGACTACCCAGCCAGCCTCTGCTCCCTGCACCTTCTCAGAAGAAGATCAAGGAGGCCCCCTCATGAGGCTTGTGAGCAGGGACTTGAGCTGTAGGTGCTGCCAATAGAGGGGACCATAGGAGCCCAGCATAGGTGCAGGGTGGATCCATCCTAAGCATGGAGCCATAGACATGCCTGGGCTTGGTGCCAGGAAGATTGGGTTCAAGTGCTGACTCTGCCCCGGTGTTTTCAAACCACAGTGGCTTTGTTTATCACATAAATGGGTTCACGCCCCTCCTGGAACATGGCTAAGTGTCTTAAGTGAAGACATGTTTGTGCAGTTAATGTGGGCACATGTCACTAGACTGTTGTCTGGTGACTTATTTGAGTTTCATGCTATGGATTTGTGTATTCAAACTTAGAGCAGTAAATCTCTGGCTAGAGGTCACACAGCAGGCATTATGGGAGTGCTAGGCTGTGCTATCAGAGCCACATTCTGTCCAGAAGCCCCTGGCTCCTCTATGCAGAAATCTCATTTATGTTGACCCTAGCGGGTAGCTCTGACTAATGCAGCAGATGGCAGGGCTGCCTGGGGCACCTGGGCCTGGGGTGAGTTTGTTCCCCCAAGAAGCCCAGTGCTCCTTGCTACCCCAGCAGACCAGGCTACCCAAACCCAGGGCTCTGGCCTGTGGGCAGGTCAACTATATGTGCCCAGTGCTGAAACTCTCACCTGCCAGCTTGCTGCCTCCCAACTACCAAATGGCAGGTGTGCCGGGTCCCCAGTGCTCAGCCTACATTGTTCCAAAACTTCTTCTACTCTCTTGGGGTGGGCACCTGGGTCTGTGGGACCCAAGGCCCTCTGTTTGCTGGGTCTTCTCTTCCCAGCCTCACTGAAGCCCAGCACTTCATTCCCTTGGTGCTGCCTTTCCCCAGCCCAGGGAGTCAAAGCTCTGGCCTGAAAGGGCATCCCTGGCCCCCGATTCAGCACCTAAGTTGCAGCCACTGGCACTGCTCAGATCTCAGGTGTAAAGCTCCTCACCTGCAACCCAGAGATCTTGGCCTGTGGCCACGGAGGGAGAGCAGGGACTTGATGGTAATGCTGGCTTTGGATGTTTCGTCCCATTGCTCAAGCCAAGGTCCCAGCAGTTGCAGGCTGGGAAGCCATCACCCCTCTGGAAATTACCTCCCACACCTGCTTGCCTCCTTCCACACCCCGTAAGGCTGAAGATCCTTCCTGGGAGAACTGCAAGTGCACAGGTCTCCTCTTCTGCGCCAGTTTGCCTTAATTTTAATTTAATTCCCTTTAATCTTTAATGAAAAGTTGTAAAAGTAAATTATTTACCCAAGAGAGGCAGCAGCTCCTAAGGAGCCATTCTCCACTTCAGGGTAATTACACATGTGGTCTCAAGCCCCCCACGTTGAGGAAGAGGCATTCTGGTTTATGAACTAATTAGCTACCTCAATAACTATTAAAAACGCATGCCATTTGGTGGATGGAGAGCGCAGCACCAGCTCTGCTGGTATGGGCCCCAATTGTGGCTGGGGAGGAAGAACCCTAATCTGCCCCTGTGCTGGGTGGTACAAGCATGTCTTGCCAGATCTGGAGGCCCAGTTTGCATGGCTCTCAGCAGCTCCTCTTTGGGCCTGGGGAGACTGGTGGCCCCTCTCCATCCTCCATCCTCCAGGCCACATCTCCATGGCTCAGCCTGACTGGGACCCTAGCACAGAGACAAAGGTGCCTTTCCCAGCATGAGGGTCTTGGAGGAGGGGAGGGTATGGGTAGGGCCATGTGGTGCCTGTGCGCGTCAGACCCTCATTCACTTCAACCCCTCCTTCTGGGCATTAGCCATGCTTGTAACCTCTTTTCCATACTCACTCTCAACATACGCGATGTGATTGAAATAGACAATGAATGTCTTAATTTTAAAATTTTATTAAAGACACATTGCCATTAATTTCCTTCAAAATACTCCCCCTTGCTTTGAACATATTTATCCTATTGTTCTTGCAACTTTCTGAAGCAGTTCTGGCAGTCCTCTTTTGTAAATGTCTTTATGAGGTATGGTCAAAAATATGGTGAATGCTGCTGCCCAGTGCCATCCAAAGGAAAGGCAGACTCATAAAAAATATTACAGTGTGTGCTCATTTCCCTTATTCAACAGATCTGGTACTGTGCAACTTCTGGATGTTCCCCAAAGTCAAAATGACCATGAAAGGTCTATGTTTGAATTGATTCGGGACACCAAGGGAGCCAGGACAATGTAAACAAAGTGCATGGGAACGAAAATACAGCTGCTAGGTACCATAATGGTGCTGAGTTGATACATGTATGCTTCTGAGTTTCCTAATTACCAGAGTGAAAAGGTCAGTTCCTTGGCTTTCATTGGTAACTAGGGAAAGCCTGCAGGTTGGTTGACTGAGCACCTAGCAGCTAGCTATGTTGGCATTAGAGAAAGCATACCAGCTTTTACTGGGAAATTGAAATTACAGGGTTTTATACTAAATCTGCTAGTGCCTCCCCAGGGGACAGTTGGCAGTGTTGTTAGAGTATGGAAGCCAACAGCCTGCGACCTACTCTGCTTAGCTCCAATCTCACATGCTGAGGTGTAGCTATTTTTTTTCCTTATGAATATCTTTTCATTCATCTAGAGAGTGACAAAGTTACTTGATCATTTCCAAAGCCAAACTTTTTCTGAGTCAAATTTGACTCTAAAATTTAGGACCGCCCAAGATTCATGTAAACTAAGAAAACCTGTGCTTGTCTTCTGGAATTTAAACTTTAAATATGCTTTAGCTACAGCAGGATCAGTAGGACCTTGAGCACTGGATTCTTCTGACTGGTCATTTCTTCTACCGTGTGATTCCTAAGTCTGCATCTTTTAACCCAGTTTGACATTTGCCTTCAAAGCCAACTAGCAGATCCTGACCTCCCCTTGTCACCAAGGGCAGGACAGTGGAATTGGGGCAAGGCAGGGAGGACAGCCTAGCTAAGATTTGGCATTGTGGAGGAAAAATGAACTCTGCTGGTCTGGAGAGCTGTGTCTAAAAGAAGTAAGCAAATGTTTGGGTAAGTCAGGTGGACAAGAAAACATGGTCATTCCTCTTTGCCTATAGAAGGTGATTTGCACAGACCCCTGGGGCCTGCTAATATTTTAGACATTTCCTTCAACCTCCCGAGGATGCTGGTGATGCAGCTGGGTGGACAAGGAACCACTATTCTCCCCTCTCTTCTCCTTCCTGCTGCCCACTGTGAGTGATAGAGATATGTGCCTTTGTCCTGTGTAAGACACACATATCAGAAGCACCACCCTAGATAGGAAAACTGAGTCCTCCTGATGCAGCCAAACCAGATTCTCGAGTGTGCTATGGCTTAGACCCACTCCTATAGATTGGCCATCCTTTCCCCATGGACACACACATTTGGCATCCATCTCCTAAATGCCACAAGGGCTGAACTACCCATCCTGGCCCCCACACTTACCCACTCAGCCCAGACCAGACAGAAGAGACAGATGCAGGTACTGTGGGACCTAGGCCCGATTGACTGATCCTCAGTCCTAAGGATCATTTCTATGTGCCCAGTGTCTTATCTCTGTAATATCTCTGTCCCCTTATAATCCCTGTGTCCCCTTGCTTGTCAACTGTGGCCTCCTCTTGTCCTGTGGTTTACCCAGAGTTTGGTGGTCCTGACCCTATCTGGTCGCCCCTGAATACATCATGCTTGAAGGCAACCCTTCCAACCCCAGCCCTGTCCTCCATCAGCCCACTGGGGGAGCCCCCGAAGAGTGGGTGGTTCAGTATCCTTCCAGGTCCTCATAATGTTATACAGAAGCATGCATCCAAGGCCAACCTCAATTCCTGACCGGGCTGGTGGGGGCCAGGGAGCCTGTCTTCAAGGACAGTGAGCACCAGCATAGCTGGGCACACAGAGAGATGTCAGGGAGATGCAAGTGAAAGCCACATGCCATGCTTCTCATCCCCACCAGAATGGGCAGCACTAGAAGAACAGATTTGGACATGAATTATGGAAGGCAAGGAGGGGCCATACATTTCATGCCTGCTGCTGGTAGTGTGAGCTCCATGGGAAGCTGGCCTGCAGCAGCAGTGCTAATGAGAGCTGCATCTGACCCAGTAAGTATACAGTCAGCTGTGTCCCCTGTGAGATGATAACCTCCATCCACACAGACCTGAGCTTACTGCAGCATTGCCCAGAAAGGTCCATCAACTGATGCATTGTGAACAAATGTGCCACTGCGCCTCCATGCTATGGAATGTGGTGACATCCTAGAAGGGAGGAGGACACAACACATACCACCACACCGATAGACCTAGAAACACTGTGTTAAGTGGAAGAAGCCAGCTGCAGGGATTGCACACTGTATGATTGTATTCATAGGAAAGTCCAGAGTAGGGAAATCTGGAGTTAGGCTGGAGGTGAGCAGGGCCATGGTGGCCTAAAGGGCCCCAGGCTTCCATCAGAAATGATGAAATTGTTCTGAATAGTGGTTGTACATACCTGAACTGTATACTTTTGATAGGTAGGTTGTATGGTATGTGAATTATAGCTCAACTACATTCATCTCTGGCCCTCACCCCTCTCCCAGCCTGGCAGGTCAGGATCATGTACCAGGCTCACAGATGAGATAGAGAAGTCTCTGCCTATCAGAATGATAGTGCAGAGGTGAGGCCGAGGCCCAGTCTAGCCTCCTGCTTGGCTGGGTCAGCCCTACCCTAGAACCTGCTTCCTGGCTTGGCCTCAGGCACCAAGTCCTTCATCCTCCTTGAGAGAAAAGGCAAAGAAAAATTCTAAAGGGGCTGTGTTCACAGGGAGAAGCGGCTGCAGAGACAGCTGGCTGGGAGGCTCCATGGGTCTTGTCTTCTCCAGAGCCCGGGCTAGGAAGGGTTAACACTGGGCAGGCGGAGGCGTCTGCGCAGATGAGCCAGTCCTGGCTGCCCTAGCAGCCCACACAGTTGTTTGCAAGAGCGGGGGAAAAGAGAGCAGAGATGTAATGAGCCAGTCACCCTTCACTGATTTGCACATAATCGTATCTTTCCCTTAATGGAACCAGCCACTGAGGCTGTGCAACACCTGCTCTCTCTATCGTCCCCCATTTTATTCAGACTGCACCTAGTTGGTACTGTTTGTGAAACATTTTCTGAGGCTTGGCCTGTGTGGAGCAGAGGTGGAGAGAGAGCAGTCAAGGGATGCTGGCCATCTCCCTGTGTATGGCTGCATGGCACATGTGTGGAAACTGAGGCTGGGGATAGAAGTCACTATGCTGCTGGAACTCAGGACTCATGTCCCTTGCTCACCGTGTGCCATATGGGAGCTGGGATGATGGCACAACTGAGCCCCTCCAGAGGAGCATTTTTAGAAACCAAGTGTAATTTGTCTCACACTGTGGCCTCCAGGGCTGTATATCATACCAGTCATGTCATCTCATCTCAGCATTGTTGCTGATGTCAGCTCCGTTTGACAGAAAGAGGAACTGAGCCCCAGGAGATGTAGTGACATGCCTTGGGCCCCACAGCCCAGCTCACACTCGAGTCTCTTGGATCCTATCTCCAAGCTCAGAAGAACGGAGTTGCTAGTAGAAATAAGAGACCATTTCTGTGCTGCCTGCTGTGTGCCTAGCACTGCTAAGGATGCCATGTGTACTCCAGATAGCTGGGCAGCAGCCACTCAGGCCCCTAGCAAGTCCCAGCCTAGCCTGATTCAGCTCACAGGTTCCGTGCATCCAGAGGTGCAAGATGCAGCAAAAGCAGAGTGTTGAGGCCAAATCATAGCCTTAAAAATTACATACCCTCCTAATGTCATGCATGTGCTTGCATTGGGTTGAAGGGTCACACCTCTGAGCCCCTTAATGAGCACCCTGAGTGAGTGTTCTGTCCCTGCAGAGTCTCAGGATGGCTCAACTCTTGGCTGACTGCATTTTTTCACACTGAGATGTAAGCTTTCTCAACTCCCACCTGTCTTTGTGTTTGAGCTCTTGGTCATGTTGGCTACAGGTGCCAGCAGGAAGAGGGTCCCGGGTAGGAAATGACGAGGTGAATGCTGAGAGATTCTTGCAGCCTTTTCTGGCTCCAGCACAGCTAGTCCCCTAAGTCTGTGCCATGTAGATAGGGGTGGGCATGGTGGTCAATCATCTGTTTGACTGTGGGGTAGGCCCAGGGTAGGTTTTCTACCTAAGGAAGCTTGAGGACATGGCCAGGGACAGGTCCAAAGGCAACAGAAGACCTATAGCCCCCACATCTGGTCTCTGGTGACCACTCCTCACTCTGGTCTCTGCAATCTTTCCCTGCTACCCCAGGAATTCCTAGAGGCTTGCCGTGGTATGAGACTTGGGGCAGCCCCAACCCCAGCCAACTTCACTGCAGGGCACTTGGCTCTGAGTGACTGGCCTGCAAACTGGGCAGGGGGACCCATATGTACCCTGAGGCAGAAGAAAAACTGCTTCTCAAGGGTAGCCTCACCTCCGCATGCCTCAGACCTGTCCCAGTCCCTGTCACCCCAGCCTCCTGCTGGCCTGACCACTTCAAATTGGTGGGAGTAAGCATGGTCCTCCTTGGAAGAGGCTGAATCCCCACGTCTGGATGGGTCGTTTCCTCAGTGACCTCTGCTTCCTCCCCTGACTCTGACTTCAGACAAGAGGGCATCAAAAGGCGTGTGTGAAGGGGAAGGGATATGAGGGTAGGAATGGACACGAATGTGATCAAAATACATTATACACTTTGAACCCATCCAAAAATGTGGAACTTGGGTGGGTACAGTGGGAAAAGCATAATGGGGTAGATGATTAAAGTATGTTATATGCATGTGCAAACTTGCCAAAATGAAATCTACTAGTCTGTATAACCACTATGCACTAATAAAAAGTAGGGGGGATTGAATATGGCAGATACCTAATCAGGGGACATCTGCCCTGCTAGGCACCTTCTCAGGAAGCTCTTCCCTGGTACCAGCCCTGTGGTTTCTGTGTTTGTGACCTGGACAAGGGGCAATGCTTGGGAGCCATAGCCAAAATTTGGACACTCCAAGAATGTCCAAGAGGCCTGGCTGGACCCCAAATTACTCAGGGCAGCTCCTGCAGGGTAGTACTACTCCCATCCCACCACCCCATGCCTGTTTCTGTCAGACTTCATTTCAGGAGGGCAGGGACCAGCACATACAGTTGTCTCCAGCACTCTGGCTGCTGTGGAAGGCAGCACTCGCAATAGGAAAAGGAGGGAAGGAATAAATGAGGGCTGGGTGCAGCACCTAACTGTCCTGTGTCCTTGCAGATGTGCTGGTGGATGGACAACTGTGTGACTGTGATGCAGCGGCTGCCTGCCCTGTGGGTGACCCCGTGCGCCTTGAGGTGCGGCTGACCAACCGGAGCCCCCACAGCGTGGGACCCTTTGCCCTCACTGTGGTCCCCTTCCAGGACCACCAGAATGGTGTGCGCAACTATGACCTACAGGACACTGTCTCCTTCGTGGGCTCCAGCACCTTCTACCTGGAAGCAGTGAGCAATGGGCACAGGGTGGTTCCCAGTGAAGCCCAGGTCCCATGATCATAATCACCTTCCCTGGGTGGTGGTTCCAAGCCTGGTGCAGGTTGGCAGGCACCATGTTAGCACCATACCTTCCCAGCTTGCCATGGCATTAGGCTGGCCCTTCTTTGAGGGGAACTGGGGTGGTGACACCAGGGCATGACCTACCTCCCTAAGCCTGATCAGGGTGGCAAAGCTATGGAGCGTGGGACCTGTGCAGGCAGAGCACTGGGAAGTAACTTAGATCCCCACCTCCCAGTGTGCTCACCCCTTACCCTTAGGTCCTCCCTGCCCAATGCCATTGCACACACATCCCAAGGGACTGAGGAATCCAAGAGCTCAGATCTTGTCCACCCACACCTGCCTCATTATCCCTGGCACAGTCTAACTCTGTGCTCACCTGTATCCCAACCACTCCCTCCACGTCTCCCACCCTGCCAATCTCACTGAACCCCTAGATGGGCACCCAGGAAAGGAAATGTCAGTATCTCCTTTCAAAAATGAAAATGGACAGAGCAGTGCAGCAACTTGCCCCCGCGTAGCACAGTAGAAAAGCTCTGGAGGGGGAATGGGAGCCAGGCCTGGGTGGCCCATCCCTTCCCCATCACCCCTGTGTCCAGGCAGGTTCCAGGGTCTCCCAGTGGCTTTGGAGGGGTGGTGCTGGTCCAGCTGATGCCTCTTCTTCCTCTTGATCAGGTGCAGCCATCAGGCCAGTCGGCCTGCCTCGGGGCCCTCCTCTTCCTCTACACAGGTGACTTCTTCCTGCACATTCGGTTCCAGGAGGGCAGCAGGAGTAAGGAGCTGCCACCATCCTGGTTCTGCCTGCCCAGTGTACATGTGCGTGCCCTGGATGTACAGGCCTGAGCCTGTTTGGATCCGTGTTCCTGTGGGGCTCAGGAGGCTCCCTGCTTGGTGTCACCCACTTGAAGGGTGCAAAGGCCTCTCCTGATCACCCATCTCCTCTTCCTGCCTGCACCCTGGCCGTCTAACCCTCTCTCGTCCTCTCCTGGGGAGTCCTCTAGGAGGCATGAAGCCCAAGCAGGCCCTTGGCCCACTTCCTGCTGTTCCCTGAGCCCCACTGTAGCTGATAAACTCCAGGCCCTGTGCTGGTCTGGGGAACCCTACTCCTGCTCCATTCCCAGGGCCCCCTACCCCCTGTGCTGCTCTCACTGGCAAGGATCTTCTTTCTCTGCTGCCTGCCTTTTGATAAAGGAAAAAAGGGCAAGTTTGAGGATCGATGCTCTGGTGGGCTCAGGACCCTCCCACATACTCCCTTGGCCCTTGGAGTCCCCTGAAGGCCGATTCTTTTCCCAGAGACCATGAGGGCAGCCTATACAGGGGAGTTGCTGCCATGGGTGCCCATGGCAGGCCAGACTCTGGGTGTTGGGACTGGGTGTCCATGTTTGCAACATGTTCTCCAATAAAGGCCTACCTTGCTCTCCTCTGCCTCACTGTGTCTGTTTTTTGCGGGGACCAGGGACTACCCTGCCTCATGGCTAGTGGGCTTGGCCTGCATTGGTCTGTCCCTGTGATGACCCAGGTTTCCAGGTCACCTTCCTCCACATGCAGTGGCTCCCTGACCCCTGTCCCCACACTGTGGTCCTCAGCCATTCTGCACTCACCATGGGTTCAGCTGCCTCAAACTCTTGCTTCCCTGTGGGATCTGTTCCACATGGGGTTCTTCTTCCATAGGAGAGATCTGCATTTGGGTTCTCAGTGCCCATCCCCACCCCAAGAGGACCAGCTCTGCCTGCCTTGGCACTCTACACTCCTCACCTCACCTCCAGGTGTGCAGAGTGCCACCTCTGCCCAAGCACCTTCAGGCCTTGTATGTAAGGGCTGGTACTCTCGGAGCAGAATTCAGAGCCAGTGCTAAATGGGTTCGGAGAGGGCAAGGGACCCAAGCTGCTGCACCACAGCAGAGGCTGAAGCTGAAGGCTCTTGGGTGCTGCTGCACTAGGGGATACTATACCTACTAAGCCACCTGGCAACAGAGCATGTGAGAGGGTCCCCAGCCCCCGCAGGCCTGGGGGTTGACTGAAAGCTACTAGGTGGATTGTCATGGGATCCTGGGAACACTTTGGTGAAAAAAGACCTTTTGTACATTGGGTCTAAAATTCTCCCTTGAGAGCTCCCAGCATGAGCAGAAAGCTTCACTGAATTCTTACAAGGTGGTTGTGAAGTGCCCACTGGGTCACTGGACATATTCAATGGTCACCTCCCTGTGCCGGGCATGGTCCAGACACTTCATCTCTCCTGAGCATCCTCCAATGGCATGGGACCTAGGTGCTGGCATTGCCACTGTTAGTAAGGGAGAGACTGAGTCTCCAAGTGTGCAGATCACACAGCAGGAAGTGGCAGGGCAATATCGGATCCTGCCAGGCAGATAGATGTGTCCTTCCTGCTGCTCCAGCAGTGTCACCCCCAAGGAGACAACTTTTGCTCTTGCAGTGATGTTAAGTCTCTCAAGGATGGTTGGGGTCCCAGGTCTGATGGTGTTACCCAGCATGCACAGCATCTGGGCCCTGTTGTCCAGGGTGCCTTGCATAGTCTTGGAGGCTGTCAGCACCCACGGCACCTACCTGAGAGCTGGGGTACAGCTGCACCTACTCACTGCTCTTGGCCCCGGGTCAAGGATGCCTTTTCAAAGGGTATGAAATGCTAGATGTTCATGATGGCCTTGCTTGCAGGCCTGGGCACCTACTTCCTCAGCCTCTGGTTTTTCCAGTCTTGCTTCACATAGAGGTCCACTCTGGCCGCCTCCAAACCTGGAGCATACAGGACTGCATGGAGCCAACTGGATATACTTGCCTTCTGTGCAGAGATCCAGGCCCAGAAGGGACAAGGTCCTAGTTTGAGTCCCCACAAACAAGCCCTGAGACAGCAGCTTGTCTGGGAGGTACAAGGGACACCCCTACGTGTTTAGTGTCATAGGAAGGAGAATGTTCAGGAAAGGGAGCGGTACTGAGTGGCCCTGAGAGAGTGGGCTCCTGGCCAGGTCAGAATGGAAACTTTTGACCCACAACTGTTCCACCCAAGGAGTGAGATGGACAGGGAAGTTTTCACACATCCATTCCAACACCATTCCCACTAAAGCAAGTCTATGTACTCCGCTGTTGCCTGAGCTAACAGATCTTGCTCCTTTGTCCCTAAGATAATAAACTGTCCTGGGCCCCAGAAGACACCAGCCTTGAGCATCCCCATGGCCCTGGAATTTCCCAGGACCTTGGGTGGAGGCTTACCTAAAGCCACTTGGCCAAATAGGTGGAGGTTGTGTGGACCTCTGGAGGCCCTTGAGCTTGTGGCACTGGGGAGGGATTCTCAGTGCCCTGGAACTACAAGTCTAAGCCACTAGGGAAAGGCTTTCTTGACTGCCATCTGTGGTCTTCCATGATAGTGTCCCAAGGAGGGGCACCTTGAAAAGCAGTGGGCCAGGGGCAGGCAGTACTCAGGTGCACAGCCAACTGCCTCTTGGTCTCTCCAAGTTCAGCTGCTTATGCTTGAGACTGCAAAAGTGAAGAAAGGGAAGGTCCGCTTGCACCAGGAGTGAGAACTGGGGAGCCCTTGTCTGCACCCCTCCAGAGTGCTCCCAACAGGGCTGGCTTGCCTACTTGGGCTTCTTCAAAAGGGAACAAAAAATATCTCTACCTCAATGTGAACTGATTCCTGCAACGTGCTGTTGAAGCAGCCTGTTGCAGAGTGATGGATGTAGCCCAATCCCGCTCGTGTACGCACCCCACAAATCACACATCTTTTATGCATGAAAATATCTCTATAAAAATGGGTTCAAAAGATGGGAAGGAGCCACTCCTCCCACAGAATAGTGACCTTATCTAGGGTTGCAATTGCTAGTTTGTCTGGTCTCAGAATGAGGACACGCGTTATAAGGGATTTCAGCAGTGCTGCACTTGGAAATTGCATTAGGTTGGGAAACATGGCTCAGATACATATGCAGGAGTGGTCAAAATATATGGTGGATGTTTAAATAAGAAATTTTTATTACAGAAAAAGATTTGTAATTAGTTTACCTCAAAGTACTCCCCCTTTCTTTGAGTACATTTATCCCACCATTTTAGCCACCTAAAGCAGTTCTGGAAGTCCTTTTCCATGAGAATCTTTACGAGGTGTGACAAAAAGTATAGTGAATTCTGCTGCTAAGTGCAGTGGAAAGATAGGCTCATAAAAATATTACAGTGAGTCTTCATCTACCTTATTCACCAAATCTGGCACTGTATGACTTCTGACTCTTCCCCAAAGTCAAAATGATCATGAAAGGTAAACATTTTGAATCAATTCAGGACATCAAGGCATCCAGGATGGCATAACTAAAAGATGCTCAAAAAACTGGCAGGAAAGTGAGAAACACTCTGCCCAGGATGTGGGCAAAATCCACAGAGGTGAATGCTCGCCACAGCTAGATTTCACTTTGAGGGGTTTTGCCAAAGTAAGAGCAATAGCTTCACAGCCTGACAAACCCGGAGCAAAGAAGACAGAGCCTAGGGCCCACTTGGCAGGAAATCTGACAAATACAGAAAAATAACACGTGAATGAGAGGATTATCGGAATTTAGTTATAAGGTGCTTTGATTGCAATTTCAAAGGTTCTGGGAGATAATGATTTACTTAGGTTTCAGATTTGGTACTTTGTGAAAATATCCATTTCCAGGGGGACTATTAAGAAAATGAAACATAGCATGAACAGTTTCTAAGGAAACCCAATATTGGAATAAAGATAAGTAGTCAATCTTCCCAAAAGCATGTATGAAAGGAAAAAGAACTAAAGGAAGAACTAGAAATGGTAGATCAAATAGAACGACAACCATAATGGCATTAATATTAATATTAATGCTTATAAGTGATATAGAGCTATGTGTTAGGCATTATTCTAAGATTGTATATGTAATCCTTGTTATATATTTGTATGACTAAGTAGGCATATAAGGAAGTCCGTATTTCATAACATATATGAGAAAATTTTATTTTTCTCAATTACAAGAAGATTTTTATGTTTTCAGAATAGATGCTATTATTATCCCCATATTACCACTGAGAAAAAATAAAACACAGGTCATTAAATAGTAGCTAGGAACTGATTATGAAATAAGTTATAGAAATAAATACACCAGTATTTACAATAAATGAAAGTAACTATTCTAGACAAAACCCATAAAATCAGAGTGATGATGTTTATAACAGAAACTAAAACACAAGGATACAGAAGATGGAAATAAAAAGGTAAGAAAATATGTACTAGAAAAATAATAAGAAATTCCAGGATGCAAAGTAAACTATATATAGAAATAGTGACAATAACATCATGATGGTAAGTGGTAAGTCACCAGGAAGCTATAACTCCAAATATACATTAGCAAATAATATATCCCAAACACAAAAAAAAATCCCAACAAAACTACAAGGAAAAATAGACAAACCCACAATAATAGTGAGATATATTAATATACTTCTCTCAATTGAAAAATCAAGGAAAAATTATTAAGGATACATGAAATTTAAAAAGTTCAAAAATGAGTTTGATTTAGTGGACTTATATAAAATATGTCACTTAATGTCTATTGAAAAACATTTTTGTTAAGCATATATGTTGCGATTTTCCTGGTGGGTCAGTATGTAGTTGAAGGACTTATAAGATCACATTCTTTGAGCCTAATGTCTAAGAGATCAATCACAAAAAGATAGTTACAAATGTCCTATGTATTTGGACATTAGGAAACACTTCTACAAGGTAACTCATAGTTAGAAGAAGAAATAACCATGGAAAGTAGGAAATGTTGAAAATGAATAATAATAAAACCATATAAAAATTTTGTATGATGTAAATCAGTCAGTATTTACTGGGAGTGTGCTTGTAATCAAAAGCAGACGTGTGAAAATTAATGAGCTAAGCACCATCTACAGGAACCGCAAAATGCTGGTAGGAGACTCCAAAGAAAATAGAATATAATAAAGATAAGATCGTGAATTAATAAAATAGGAAAGACACACAATAGCAAAAAGGCAAAGTTTATTTCTGATAAAATAGAGAAACCTCTGGCTAGATTAATAAAGAAAAAAAGCACAAATAACCACATTGCTGATCAAGAGAGAAGGACATCAGATACTACAGACAATAATGAGAGGATATTATAATCATGATAAGAGGAAATTATGAAGAACTTTCTAACAATAAACTAGAAGCTAAAATGAAATATAAATTTCCTAGAAAATGTAATAAAAATTTATATCAATAAATAGACCAATCCTAAAACCATTAATCAGATCGGTAGTTAAAATTCTTTCCAAAAAGAAAACTGTAGTCCCAGAGGCCTTGTAACACTGAATTCTAGCAAAAAAATTCAAGAGACCAAAAATTTTAATGATTATACAAAATATTTTAAATGTAGCAAAATACACTCAAATCTTTTTAAGAGGCTAGTATAACTTTACTACCAAAACCTGACAAACACAGGATGAGAAAAGAAATTGTGGTCTGAGTCATACACCAACATAAATTCAAAACTTCTGACCTAAATATTAGCAAATAGAATCAGTGACGTATGAAAAAGACAACATATAATGACCAAGTTGTCTTTATTCAGAGAATGCAAGGTTGGTTTCACATTGGAAAAGCTGTTAATGAGTACCATATTGACAAATTAAAGAAGAAAACACACGTGATCATTCTTACAGATAGGGGAAAAACCTTTGATAAATTCAACACCTTTTCATAATTGAAAAAGTCCCAAACCTTAGCAAGCTGTGTCTACATGAGCATTTCCTTAATGCAATAAGAATTGCAATAAAAATATGCGCACAACAAACTTTATGTTGAAGGATTATAATCACTCTCTTTAAGGTCAGGAACAAAGCATGGATGCTCAGTATCTACTTTTCTTCAACATCATGTTAGTGGTGCATACTAGCCCAGAAGGGCAAAGAAAATAACAAGTAAGAGGCATAGACTCTATATAGGAAAAAACAACTGTCATCAAATTTATACATTTATCATCAATACCATAAACCATTTTAAAGAATCTTCAGATCTGTTAGAATTAATGCACTTCGGAAAATTTGTGAGTCATAATTTCAATTTATGAAAATCAACTTTAAAAACTTCACAGCATTTTTATGCCACAGTGATGTTTCTAAAAAATAAAACGATAAAAGTTGGTTTATGAAATTACAAAAAATAGAAGGAGCTTGTGGTATGGGACCAGAATAATGGCATCCCAGATATGACTATGTTTCCCAGAACCTGTGAGTAGGTTGGATTATACTTGAAAGGAGAATTATGGGTACAGATAAAATCAAGGGTACTAATTAAATGACCTTGAGAGAGACAAATTATGCAGCTAATCCTAATATAATCACAGGAGAAGGTGGGGGGAGAGGGAAGCAAAAGATAACAGGAGATGGTGGTGTGAGAAGCACTTAGCCCATTGCTCTTGGCTTTGAAGGTGGATCAAGGACCCATGAGCCAAGACACTCCTTGATCCCTAGGAGCTGGATAAGATCATGGAGCAGACCTTCCCCTGCATCCCCCACAGAGAATGCACTGTGGTCTACACCTTTGATTTTTGCCTGTGAGATGCCTTTCAGACTCCTGACTTCCAGAACCATAAGATAATGAATGTGTGTTGTTTTAAACCACTAAGTTTAGGGTAATTTTTTTTTACAACAATAGGAAAATGACATAGAACTCAAGAATAAATCTTTTCTTTACTGTTCAAGACCTTTAAGAAGAAAGCTATAAAAAGTATTGGAGGACATGAAAGAAGATCTAAATAAATGGGTTGGAATACTCATAAAGATGTGAAGTTCTTGCTGGACTGATTATAGATTCAATGAAGTGCCAAAAATAATTGTAACAATTTTGGGGTAAAACTTGACAAACTGGTTTGAAAGCTGAGATAGAAATGGAAGATTCAATCATAGTCCACATACTCTTGAAGAATAAATCAAAACATACTATGATGGCAAAGCAATTAAGCAGCATGGCATACATAAACCACGAGAGCCCAGAAATGCACCTATGCATATATATGAACACTCAATATATGAAGCATCACTACTGCATACTAGTGGAAAAAGAATAGACTTTCACTCAAATAGTGCTCTTGAAGTGCATGTATGATCAGGGGGAAAGGGAAATGTTGGACCCTACTACACACCACTGATAAAATCTATTCCAAGTCAAGTCCTAGATGTGACAGGCAAAATATAAAACATCTAATCTTGGCATAGAGAAGGGTATCTTAAATATGACACAAAATCCATTAAAATGATAAATTCACTTGTGAAAAATTAAGACCTTGTGTTCATTGAGTTATGTGATTTAAAATGTGTATTACAAACTAGGAGTAATATGAGGAGACCTGTCATCTTGTCTTCTAATTTCAAGTGCTATTATAAAATATCTAGAACTTCATGGTTTATACAGAAGAGGTTTATTTAGCTCACAGCTCAAGAAGTTAAAGAGCATGGTACTGCCCTTGCTTGGCACTGGTGAGGGTTTTCTGGTTTCATTACAACATGGCAGGTGGCATCACAGTGGGAGCACATGCAAGACAGAAAGCACATGATGAGACAGACAGAAAGCAGGAGAGAGCAGAGAGTGGCCAGGCTTTGACTTTTATAACAACTTTCTCTCAAGAGAGCTAACCAAATCTGCAAGACCAACCCAGATTCCTCTTTAGAACATTGCTCCCATGGCCTACCTAGCTTTCCTTAGGTCCTGACTCCTGAGTTTCATTGTCTTCACTTTGCCACACTAAGGCTAAAATTCTAGCACATGAGGCGTTAGAAGACATAATTCAAACCATACCCAAATCATGCCACAATATAATGAGATTATTCAATTTGGAGTTGGTGTAAGTCACTCATGCTGACAATTCATGGAGGAGAGCAAGTTACAGGGACCACACAGAGGTCCCTGGACTGGTTGTATGGCATGATACGATCATTCCACTACCAAAGACACACCTTCATGAAACTTAAATTCTTGTGAAACATGAGGCATGTTCCAGAATATTTACAGCAGAAGTGTTAATCATAGGAAAAAGAGACAAAATCCATATTCCATATTCAGAGTTGAATGAATACAGTATGGCATATCCATGTGGCAGAGTACTTACAAAATGCGGAATGAATATGGAGCAAGAAGGAAGCATTTTACAAACATGATGTTGAAGGAACAAAGCAGGAGACAGAATGACATGTGCAATATGATTCCAGTTACATGAAATTCCAGAAATGGAATCAATGTAACTATTAGGGCATATCCATAAATTGAAACAATAAAACCTATAAAGATAAACAGTACTTTAAATTAACAAAAGTTGCTTATTGTTGTCTTCAACAGAGTTGCTTAGATTACCAGATATAGACATGCAAAATTGATCTAATAGTATGAGTATTAACTGTCCTTTTCCAAGAACTAGTGGAATTAGTAGTATAATCACCTTAGCTATCTTACATATATACACATATGGTTTTTGTTGTTGTTGTTATTGTCTCTTACTTTTTGTTCTCAGTGTATTTTTCTCTTTAAAATAAAAAAAAGATTAACAAAAGTTTAAAGTACTTATTTCCTCTCAAGAATAGAATAGGATTTGTGAAAAGCAACCTGTGGGCTTGAAGAATGAGATAAGGTTGCATTCCTTCACCTGGACTGTGGGAATGTAACTCTGTATCTTTGTCCAAATACTGGGAGATTCAGTTCAGGTGATGAGGATAGTCACAGACATGGCTTTTGGTTAAAAAGAAGAAAGATGGATTCTATGGTACTGACTCAGCAAGCTAATAAAGAGCTATTCCTTCCTTCCACCTTTAGAATTGAGTTTGCCATTTCAAACCTGCTGATTAATCACAGTATGCTGTTGGCAGGCACCCAAGCCAGCTGATCCAAAAATGGGTGAATATTGCAACCATTGTCAAATTCCTATCATTTTGTTTTGTAAACCTATAATGTCACTGTTGTGGATTTTTTGTTGTCGTTTGTTTGTCTCTTTTGCTTTTTGTCTTCCTTTTCTGCGTCTTTTTTCTCTTTAAAAAAAAAAAAGGTGAAGCCGGAACCCACTAGCGGGAAAGTCTTCAGCACCAGGGACAGCAATCTACAGCACGCCAGCAGAGAGCAGCTCATTAGTATCTCAATGAGTTGCTAAAGGGTAGAAATCTTGGCCCAACTCTCCAACAAACTGGTGGCAGAATATGAACTAAAACACAGGTCTCCTGATATCTAATTTCGTGCTCATCCCATTGCTCATGGTTTTGGATAAATGCACTGGAACACTTTCAATAACCAGGACGTCATCAGGGGACACTGTTGCCACGGAAAGCTTGGGCTTTGCAATGAGTCTCACTAGCATTTAGGTCCAGATTCTACCCTACCACCTAA
Source organism: Dasyprocta punctata (assembly GCA_004363535.1). Classification (NCBI taxonomy): domain Eukaryota; kingdom Metazoa; phylum Chordata; class Mammalia; order Rodentia; family Dasyproctidae; genus Dasyprocta; species Dasyprocta punctata. Next base: position 26,759 of record RJWM01008137.1, on the reverse strand, counting down.
GGGCTTTGGAAAGCCACTGACCCTATCCATGCCTCAGTGTCCATTTCCTGTAGAGCTTTTGGAAGAATACTGTGATACCAGGAGTATCACACACTCAGCAACTTGTGCAATTAAAATCAGAAGAATGCCCTGGTCTATCCCTCAATGATTTCAAACCAGAAAGGAATTCTATTTATAAGATGTGTAAGCAATGCTGAAAAAAATTATCTCTTAGAGTCTTCTTTGAAAATAAACAGACTAAAATTTCCAGTAAACCTTGATGTTTCCCAACAGATATTTAGCTCCATTGGACAGCTTAATTCTGTCCAATCCTGATGCACTAGTGATGATTATGTAGCATGTCCTTAATTCTGTCATGCCAAGAGATTCTGGGAAAAAAGAGATGACAATATTCCTATAGGAATATTGATCTCCAGGGCCAAAGTCCTTACTACATATTGATTTCCCAAAATATACATAAATCAAGTAATGTATTATTCCTTTGATGTTACTGAGTTCTAGTTGGTAGTATTTTATTTAGATTATTTCACCCATATTCATAATTCAATTGATCAGTGGCTGCATTTATTTTGTACTATTTATATTAAAGTTATTCTTGATGCATTAATGAATGAGATCATTGCTTTTCTCTTTTTGTCTATGGCTTACCATAGTTTAAACAGCAGTAAGAAGATTAGCTCTTTAGAAGTTAGATAAGACTCACTGTGAGCCTGTCTGATTCTGAGGTTTCTTCACTGATAGATCTCTGATGATCTTCTATTATCTTAAAATTTTTCATTTTTTTCTTGGATTTATTTTGGTAACTTACTTTTACTAGGAAATCATCCATTTCCTTGAGATTTTCAAATTGTTATCACAAAGTTGCATATGCTCTCCTCTCATAATTATTTTTATCTCTCCTGTATCTGTATTGGTTATGTCTGTCTTCTCATTCCTAATCTTGTCTAATTTTACTCTGTCTCCTTCTTCATTCTCTATAATTGGGCTCATGAGGATTTTTCTACTTATTAGCCATTTCAAAGAGCCAACTTTTGCATTTACTTATTCTTTTCACTTTTTTCCAATTTTCTCTTTCATCAATTTCAATTCTTATCTTTATGAATTTCTATCCTCTTGTTTCCTCTGTTACCAGTTTTCTTAATTTCTTGAGACAAATAATAATGCTCTTATATTTAGTCTTTCTAATGAAGGCCTTTGAGGCTGTGTGTTTCTAGTGTTAGAAATGTTAGTTTCCCCTTATCTTTGTATGCATTTTTCTTTGTTTTCCAGGTAGCATGTAATTTTTCCTTTGATCTTCTCTTTGATCCAAGGATAATGTAGGAATGTTCTAAATTTTCAAGTACTTTTCTTCCCTTATACTATTTATTACTATTTGTGTGAGTTGTTGCCAGAACATGCAGTCTGTGAAAAACATTTTTCCTGTGTTCTTGAATTTTGCAGTTTTCTTTATGTTCTGTTCCATACTGGTGATCTTCAGCAATCTTTGGACATATGAAAGTGTACTCTCTCTTATAGGTTACAAAAATATTTACATTTGCTGTTTTCATATTCCCATTCTAATGACATTATTTTGGGATTATTTCCGTTTCTTTTGAAAAACATGAGGTGTATGGAAAAGCAGAGAAACAAGTATAGTGAATACCATATCTAGATTCACTAACTGTGCACATTTTATTCTCACCAAGGTATGGACTTCACAGCATCTTTCTATCTCTGTCTCCTCTCCCCCTCAAGGGTAAGGGCTTTGGAGAGTTTATCATTGCTTTACCCCACATCATCTAGAGGTTGCTGAGCTATGACTTTTATAGAGAGACTATCATTAGAATTTCCCCTTTCAGTCTGGACCTTCTATTTCAGGAGTCTTTCTTAGCACTTACATTACACAGTCCAAGACAGGTCTATCCTTATTCATTTTGACTTAATTTAGCCTCATAGCAAGGTCCATGGCTCTCCACTATGTCTTGCCTTTTTCATCTTTCTTCATTTTGTGGATTCTCTCCTGTTTCATTTACTCCTGGATCTGAGTCTTCTTGAGTCTATCTGTCACATGGAGACATGGGTGACATGCAGAGTCCCACACTCTCACATATCTTTCTTTGCCTCTGTGAGTGAGTAAGAGTTAGATAAGGACAGGATTCTTGGGCCAATGTCTTTTCTGGGTATGAGGTCACACTGTGCTCCCCAAGTCTGGCCATGCGACAAGCTGTGGCCATGAAATCTTTCTTGAAAGAAGTTTTCAGAGCCATTAAAGGGTTTGTCACATTGCCTTTCCCTGTTGGGAACCGTGACACCCGGGGGAGCCTGGCAGAGGGCTGGGAGGGACAGTCTGGGGCAGGGGCACCTGTTGGCTCACATATTTCACAAAACATGTCTTTGCTCTTTTAAGCCACTGATTTTAATTTTTAAGAAAAGTTTCATAAGTGTTGCACAGTCCATACTAATTGACTCAGAGCCTGCCAGGATTTGGGGGCTGTCTTTCTCCAGGTGACTGTCTTTTTCCTTTCAGGTACTGGGTTCCCTGCAATGCTGTGAGTTTCCTTGTCAGCCCTTGGGGATGCATCAGGCACCTGAGAAATCTTTTAGGGAAGATGTATGCCCAGAAATGAGAAAGAACCTAGGAGTCTGGTCAGTCTTAATGGTGGTCTGACCCAAGTGGTAAGACAGTGAGGAGGGAGGAAGAAGTGATTGTGGCTCCAGAGCCTGGTTGCAAGTCCTTTCTCCAACTGCAGTCCATGATACCAGAGTTGATAGTAAATCGAGAGCTAAGAGGGGAATGCGCTGGGTGCCATAGGTCAGGGTGGCCAGGATGGACTGTGGAAGGGAGGGAGGGAAGAGAATGCATTTTGGGTTGGACTGTGGGCTACACCACTGATGATGGACCATGGCAGTGATGACAGCTAATATGAACGTGATACATTGTACCTCACTTTTGTGGTCTCCAGGGCCCATACCGGGGCCTCAGTGATACACAGTGTGTATGTATGTGTCGGAAAAAATAAACACATGTGCCTCTCTTTTGGTCCTGTAGCTCTGTGGCTCCAGTCTGTAGTCTGGGTGAGGTGGGATTCAGTGCCACGAATCCAAGGGAAAGCCACCTGGCCAGAATCAAGAGAGACCTAGCACAGATCACCCCTCCCAATCACCTCTTTGACCACCTCTTCTTTCAATTTGTCTCGCTGCTTTCTTTCCTTCTCTCTGTCCAGACCAGGATGTACTATGGGAACTAAGGATTTGGAGTTGTTTTTATTTTTCTGTTTTATTTACTTTTTTCTTTTTCTTTCAGATTGCATGCAAAAAAGAAAGAAAGAAAGAAAGAAAAGAAAAAGAAAAACATTAACTTTGTAATTAGAGATAAATACAAAGGATAACATAATTTTTAAAAGGGTGTGTCAATAGTTGGATGTGGTGGAACATATCCATAATCTCAGCACTCTGGAAGGCTGAGAAGGAAGGTAACAATTTTGAGACCAGCTTGGGCAACTTAGTGGTATAGCAAGGTGCGGTCTCAAAATAAAAAAAAAAAGTAAAATGGGCTGGCATGCAGCCCAGTGTGATGGCCTTGAATTCAATCCCAAGTACAAAAAAAAAAAAAAAAAAAAAAGAATGGATGGTGATAGTGTAGTCACTGATTTAGCTTGTCACCATTAAAGAACTATCAGGCATTGGGTGGAGGAGGGAAGGTATCTGGGGCCCCTTCCTGGTGCTTTGGGAATCACCTTGTGGGATCTGGGAGCCAACCACTGTCAGGAGAGACCACAAGGCAAGGACTTGCTAAACTTGCTCCTAACAGCCCTTGTCTTTGAAGGCAGACATGGGCACCTTGGAGGAGATCAGAGTGTCAAGGGGCACCCAGTTGTGTCCTCTGGGAGGCTGATGACAGGAGCTTTGTCTACCAAATGCACTGTGTGTTAATGGTCATCAGTGGCAGAGTCATTATTGCTTTAATTGGTCTCCTGTTTCTTGAGGGCTTGTTTCCCTCCAGAATCAGAAATACTGTCAGAGAGTACCCTGTGGCCCACAGATGCCAGCAGGATGTGGGTGTTGAGGCCATGTACCCATGCAGCAAGGGGACCCAGGCCTTGGCTCCTCCTCTGTGACTGTGCGTGAAACCCACACTGCTTCCCACCAGGCCTGTGGCATCGCCATCATCTGGAAAGCCTGACCTTACACCTTGTCCCCTAGATGTCCACACCTCTGCCACATCTGCCTCCTTGCGCTTCTGTGAATGAGCCATGCACCTTCCCTTTGGGGCTCAGCAGGGACCGTCTCCTCTGTCTGGACACCCCCTCTCCAGGTTCACAGATGTCATCCAAGCCTCATTTCACACCCTCACCGCCCTCCTCCTCGCCACTCTGTGCATCATCATCTCATGCCATCTCAGCTGGATCCTGTGGGCCAACTGACTTGTCCACTTCTACTATTGAAGTGTCCTCTCCATGACAGCAGCGACCTCTCATTGCTGGCATTACTGCATGGTCCTCAGGAGGCAAGAACTGAATTGTTGAACTGCTTAGACTCCCTGGGGGTGGCTCGGGCCTGTGTGCAGAGACCCCAGAGATAGATAGCATCCTGTTTTGCAAACAACTGACTTCACGATGTTTGGATGTTGGGTAAGTCATGGATTTTTCTGGGCCAAGATGTCCTCACTTATCAAGCAGAAGACCTACTTACTACCCTCTTTTCCAGTTCTCTGGAAGGGGACTGAACCTCTGAATGAGGTTCACCATGTGCTGGTGACATTCTTGGAGCTCAGGGATCACAGCCACCTGGAGAGTGGGGTGTGGCCCATTCTGTGGCCTGGTGACTGCCAAGCTAACATCCCCCTTGCTGATGAGCTTTCTGTGTATTCCCTCATCTCATATAGTCTGGGCTCCTGCAGCCCCGACGTGATCCCACAGCCATTACCTCCTTACTCTGCTATGCCCCTTTACTGAGTATCACCAGCAGGTGACACCAGGAAGTGCCACTGGGAGCAGAGAGTGTCTGGTAGGTAGGGTAGAATCTCAGAGGTGCCCCTGTACTTTCAGAGCCTACTGGGCCTAATTCCATTTAATATATGTTTCCCAGCTCCTTCTCTGTGCTGGACACAGCACCAGGCATGGCGAATACACAGGGATTGAGCAGGTTCTATCCCAGGGGAGCAAAGGCTATGCACAAAGGGGAACATGGCGGCTATGGCTCAGACTCACCCTGGGAGGGCTTCCTGGGGAGCTGCCAGTGGAATCCAAGGCTGAGCGGCCTTTGGGCCTCTGAAAGCACTCAGTCTTTTCTTCCCTTTCCCTTGGAGTTGACATCGCCTATAATGATACAAACGATACACCTGTGAGTCCCCAAAATAGCAGTGGTGTGTACAGGGACGCCGCGTCACGCTGCGAAATTGCTGCCACCTCGGCTGCATTTGCAAAAATACCTTCTGCTACACAAAGGTGAAAGTGGCAGAGGCGAGAACCAAGCTTCTGAAAAGGGAAAATATTTAAACACCTTCCACAGGGATCTGTAAACTCTCGGCACAGGCACAACTAATGCTCCATGTGACTGGGCTAAAGTTAGCTCCCACCGGGGGAGAACTGGCTGCATAGTAGCTTCGCCACCGTGAGCATGTGGCACTGGCCTGGCTCCTCAGCTGGCAGATAGTCGGTATAGAGAGGGGGGCAGTGTACCCTCTACCCCTGGGGGGAGAAGCAGCAGTGACTGGGCACACAGGTGCCTGGCCTCTGCCAACCTAACTTGCAAGCCTCCTTTCATTTCATCCTGGCAGGGACAGACTCTTTCCCCTTGCTTTACTCATAAGGAAGGAGGTGCAGAGGGGGTCCCTCACTTGCTCAAGGTCGCACAGGGATTTGGAAGGAGGCCCAACTCAGATGCCAGACTTGATCCACAGGCTAAGTGGACTTTAGGGGTCCATCTGGGGAAAACCAATGATGATGATCTGGTATGGCAGGGTGTGCTTTGAGGAGAGGTTCGTGCCATGCAAAAGGAGTCCTCAGGCCTAGGGAAACTTCTAGCTCTGCTCTGGATTCTTTCTGGACACTTTACGATTGTCTGGAGATCTCAGCCTTAGAAGGTGATCCTATCTCATTTCTTAGCTCAAGACAAGGAAAGCTATTCAGATTGGACAACCCAGTTTTACATCGAGTTCTCAACCAAGAACTACTTTTGTTTGTTTATGTTTAAGAGCAAAAGATTTTTCTTTGGAATTGATGCATTGTTTCTTCACGTTTTAAAAGGCAGAAAACATGGATCCAAAAAATATTCCTTTACTAGTCATGTCTAATGATACCTGGCACAAAGTAGTAAGGAGACGACAGAGAAAAATGTCACTGATACTGTTTTCTGGCCACACATCCATTTCATTCATATGGCCAGGAAATGCCCAGGAGCATCTGCTCAGTGCTAAGCCCAGGTGCCCAGGCTGGAGATGCCCTGATGCCTAGGAGTCCACATTCTTCTGCCGAGTTCCAGGTCACAGTGGCAGCCAGTGGGTAGGGATCCACACTGCCCTCTCATCCCCCTTGACCTGGTTTTAGAACAACCTCCCAGGGGATCGACCCTGCCTCTTCAGGCTGTCACTGAGCCCCTCATTGTGGGCATAGGGGTCCCATCCAGCAGCAGCACCTCTTGGGAGCTGTCAGCCTGGGGAAGCTTCTACCAATCATCCTATTGATTCTGGCAGGCACCTGGGCTCTGGGGAAAGCAATGCAGCTATTTATGGACCAAGCAGGCAATGAATGGGCAGTGGTTCAGGTCACATTAAGAAGCCTGAATTCTACCAATTAGTTTCTTCTGGTGAAGCAAGGGTACGCACATGTGTGGGGCATGAAACCCACCTTACCTTCCATGGAGGGGGCCTATCCTGGCTCCACCACTGCTACTTTCCTCAGTTGCTAGATGACTTTGATTCTCAGTGTGACTGAGTCCCCCCTTAAGTCCCCACTCTTCAAAGCCCTCTAACTTCAGGAGCATATCAGATCCACTCTGTACCCCAATTCTGCTCCCCAAAAGCCCATGCTTTCATGAACCATGCAGACACCTCTGCCCATGTGGTCATAGTGGGAGACTTCATCATACACTGAGAAGTTTGAAGCTTAGCTTCTAAGGGAGAGACTCCAGCCAGTCGGGGCTCCTGTTTCCTTGTGATCCACTGATAGCTCGGGCAGTTCAGGGTTGACAACCCAAAGATTGTGTTACCAGGAGCCCTAACCAGGCCCAGCCCCAGTTTTCCTCTTTCATAACAGCCTTCACTTCTTATGCCTCAGAAGCTAGAAGTCATTTTTCTGTTCCTGTCCCCGCCTGGTGCTCCCCTCATCAATACTGGGCCCTGGGAACTGGCCTCAGCATCATTCTGGGGGTTTACTCATGGAGCCAGTGCAGAAACAGAAGCAGAACTCACACCTCCTGCTTCCCTGCACCTGGCTTTCTGGGCTGGGGCAGCATTTCCCAAAGTGTGGTTCCCAGAACCTGATGCTATTGTAGAATTTGTGTCCAAAGCTCACAGTACTCTGGTCTGGGAGTCATAATCCCTATTAACAAGCCAAAGACTCTTCTCTGTGTAAACCAGTGTTCCCCAAGCACAGAACACGTATGTTCACACTCCATAGGACAGTCTGGAAGGCCCTAGATGTACCTCGCTGCCTGCCTTGAGAGTGCTCTTCTCTGGAACCTGACCCTGCTGGAGGACTAAGGAGCATACATGCCAGCAACTGCAAATATCACAGCCTTGAGGGACCACTAGTGGTGGGGTGGCAACATGTTCCCGAGCCTCCAAGGAGAAGCAGGCTCAGGCTTGCTGCTTCCCGTGGCCTGCAGCCGTTAGCCTCCTCTGTGCCTCACCTTCCCTATCTATGAAATGGGGAAGAGAGTGTATTTTTCAAAGATATGGACATCAGTGTGACAAAGCACTAAGCGTACCTTAACAGTCAGGACGTCCTGAGTGGGGAGAAGCCCAGCAAAAAGAATCTGCTATGGGCCAGTGCCTGCCTCAGCCTGGGGCTCCTGGCTGGGGTTGAGTACCGCCCTGTTCTGCTGGCAGGAGCATCTGCTTTTAGAAATACGGTGGTGCTGTGGAAGAAGTGCTGGCTGTGTAGTCCTGTCCTTTGTTTGTTTATTTTTTATTACCGAGGATTTGAACCTCAGGCTTCTGGACTGAGCCACACCTCTGGGCCTTTTTTGTTTTTTATGTTGAGACAGGGTCTCACTAAGTTTCCCAGGCTTGAATTTACCATCTTCCAGCCTCAGTCTCCCAGAGTGCTGGATTACAGATTTGCACCACCACATCTGGCAGTCCTTTCTTACTCGCTGTGATGCCGGGAAAAACTGGTCTCTTTGGGTAAAGCATGTGTGTACGGGGGTGGAGTTGGGGCTGCAGACACACCCACTGTGTAAAGAAAAGAGCAAACAGGTAGGTAGCAGAGTTATAAAACTATGATGTTCTTTATTAGCTAATATGATGCACTTGTTTTTACTAATGAGGAAACTGAGGTCCAGGTAGCCCCAGGGACTGGCCCTGGATAAGGGGGAGGGGACAGGCAGGCTGTTAACCCAGTTCCTGGGTCCCTGCACACCCACCAGGCAGCCTTGAGACCAACTCAGTGACCTAAGTCAAAGAGAGAATGGCTTTGGCTGGCCAAGTAGGGTGGCTCTGTGCGCCGGTGCCTGCAGGGTCCTCAAAGCCTCCTTCCTCTGCTCCACCTCTCAGCTCTGCCCAGAGCCTCTAAAGGCTAAAGACGCTTTCCCAGAGTCCAGGAGATGACCTGGGGGTGACACGTATCAATTTTCAGTTCTAACTGGGGCAGGGCCGTCCCCTGTTCCGAGGTGGGCACGTGAGCTAAGCCCAGCCAATCCCGTGGCCCTGGCAAATCACAGGCTCTGATTGGCTGTACACACCTGAGCTCCAATCTACCTCTGAGCAGGGCTGCAATTAGACCTCTCAGAACTACCAGGGCAGTGAGGGAGGAGGATGCAGTCACTACGCTGACACACTCTGGGCTGTCGTGTGGCACCAGTCCACGGGGCTAGCTGCGCAGCCACCTTGCAGATGGGTGTTCGGCTTGCAGGGGCGATAGACCGCTGAGACCTTGGTTCTGCTCAGAGGAACCCCCACTCCATCCGTAGTCAAGACACAGGGTGGGAGTGGGGCGCCGGTGTGCATGGACAGATGAGGAATTCTTACTCTTCCGACTCCTAGACCCTGCCCCGAGGCCCCCCTCCCTTGCTCTAGAGTCCAAGGACCTCGTAGTTTAAAGGGGGCTCAAAGGGAAGAACGGAAGGTGGGGGCTGGTTTGTGGCTATTCTGGCTCTGTAAACTTCGGCTCGAAAGCAGCTGAGGTCCTGGAGGGAGAGCCGGCCAGAAGCTCAGGCAGGAGGGTCAAGTGTTGGTTCAGGATGAGAGCAGCTGTGCGATCCAGGGCAAGCGATCCTTTTCAGTTGGACGCTTTTCCATCTGTAAAACAAGAGGTTTGGCGTAATTTGTCTCTGAAGCCTCTTTTCGTTTTCCTGAAACGCTATACATAAATAGGAGTTCCGTAAGCCTAATCAAAGTGGCTCACCCCAAAGCAAGGAATCTACCCCTTGGAGCGCAGCCCTTCCCGATTCCTACCGGGAGCAGCCTGTACTTCCTTGCCACCTGGTTGGCTCAAAGCGGGGTGGACCTGTGGGTCGGAGTCCAGCGCCCCCTGGTGGCATGTAAGCGGGCAGGCCGCTTCAGACTGCGCAGAGGCCCGACGGCTGTGACTTAGGGTGATGCCGCTGCCGGGGTAGGGGGAGGCCTGACTGGGGTTCCGTCGTGGGCTGAGCCACGGCGCAATTAATTACCAGCTGCTGGGAATCCTTGTCGCCCGCTTGCGGTGACTCACCCACCAGCGAGCTCACTTGCCGAGCGCGGGGGCCTCGGTTTCCAAAATGAATTCTGGGGAAAGCAACTGTTAGAATGGGGCTCCCCACGCGGGTGCCCCAGGATGCCCGCACACCTGGCGGAGACCCGACTTCCCAGACATAGCTCATAGTCTGGACGCCCCTTCCCGATGGGTTTCCGGGAGCCCTCGCAGTGGGGTAGATGGCGAGCGCCCTAGCCCATCCTTTCGGCGAGGCATAGGGTCCCAGACCCGGCCAGCCTGAGTCCCAGGATCTCAAGCACGAGGGGCGAGCCAAGGGGCACACAGCTCCCTCAAGAGTTGATCAGATTCCCCAGCTTTCTCCAATCTCCTCGGCCAGCGCACTGCATCAGACCCTTCGCACCCTGCCCGGGTGGACCGCGCCCCATCTCCATCGCTCATAGACAGGGGCCAGTGGGGATGGCGTGGCCACGGAAGGAGAGCCCCTGTAGAGCCAGGGCCTGGTCCTGCTGGTTCGGAGCTCCAACTCTGGCGGGGGCATTTATGAGGGAAAACCCCTGAATGACACAAAGGGAGCCGAGGAGGGCGAGGACCCCCCAGGGCCTGCGTGCTTAGAGAGAAAGCCGGTCTCCTTTTGGAGACGCAAGAGTAGCTGTGCTCCTGCCAAGTCTCGTGTTCTTTCCCCAGCTGGACCCAAGAGGGGCAGCCACCTGGCGGGGAGGGCAGGACTGCGTTGGAGGCGCACCCCTGTGCCCCGCACCGTGGGTACCCAAGGAGCACCGTGGGTACTCAAGGAGTGCGTCTCAGAAAACCAACAGGAAGGGCATTGGGCTTGGGGGAATGCGGCGTTTTCCTGAGCCGTCCTGACTTCGCTATCCTCAGTGTTCTCAGGGTGTGGGGGCGGGAAAGGCTCAGGTTGGCAAGTGCCGGGCCATCGGGATACACCGTTCCAGGGGGGCTCTGGAGGGTCTCGGGACCCCATCTCTCCAAATGGCAGTGGCCGCGGCTGCCGGTGGTGGTGATGGTGATGGTGGTGAAACCTCGTGCAACGCCACCGCGTGAGCTCCTAGGTGTCGGTGCCCCCTCCCCTCCTGCTTCTCACTCTCCCTCGACCTCTCCGCTCCCTGAAGCTGCGAGACTGCCTGCTTCTCGGGCTGAATTCCGTTTCCCTCCCGCAGTCACGGATCCCCCAAACTCTCTGTCCGCCAAGGCTGCATGCGCACTCCGGGGAGAAAGCTGGAAGGGCCCTAGCAGCTTCGTCTATCCTCCCATCCCCCGCCCCGCCCCCACTCTGGCGGCACCCAGCCCTCTGCCGTCCCCCACTCCCTCCCAGGCGGCTCAGGCCGCCTCTCCTGGGCTCCCTCAGCGTGCGCCCTGCGCCGCGCTGGGTCTGCAGCGGGAGCTGCCACTGTCGCCTCGCCAGCTGGCTGGGGACCAGGCGGGAGGTGGCGCGCCCTGGAAGCTGCGGGAGAGAGGGAGGAGGGAGGGAGGCCCGGCCTCGGCGTAGCCTGGCCCCCGCCCCCCGCGGCCCTCCCGCTAGAGCGGGGCTGTCAAGCGCAAACACACACGCGCGCACACACAGACAAACACATACACCCGGGCTCCCTCCGGCGCACACGCACGCAGCGCCCTGGGCAGACCAGCGCAGCGGCGGACGCCCGGACGCGGGAGGGCCGGGACCTAGCCGCGGCTGCTGCGCCCGCGTCCGCCCCCGCCCCGCGGTTCCTACGATCCTGCGGGACCCCTCCCACCGCCGCCGCCGCCGCCTCGCCATCCACCCCAGAGGAGCTTGCTGGCCGGCCGCTGTCGCGCAGTTGCCTGGCCGCCCCCGAGGTGGCTGCGCCGCGGGCCTGCCGTCTTGGAGCCGCGCCCCGTTCCTGCGCCTCGGAAGCTGAGCGGAGCAAACTTCGCAGACCGGCCGACGCGCGGCGGGTACCTTCCGGTGCCCCCGCGCGCCCAGGTGGGCGCAGGGCGTTCGGACCTTAGGGCATCGGGCCGCTTCTCCCGTGGCACCTGCTTAGCTCCCTTGCCGGGGACTCCGGAGGCGCCGCCACTTAGCAAACTTTTCCGCCCCCAACCGAAGGGGGCAAGAGGGGGTGAGAGGAGAAGGAGGTCCCGCAGGGTGCGAGAGGACCCTTAAGGCTTACCCCTGGATCCCAACGGAGAGGGGCGCGGGGCCCCCTCCCCCCGACCGCCCTCCAACCTGTCTCCAACTCCGGCTCCCGCTCCTGCCTTTCGGGCAGGAGCGAGGGGCGGGGTGCGGAGGGCAACGCAGCCCGCGCTGGGCACCGCCGGGCCACCAGGCATGGCCGTGCGCAGCGGGGCGGGCTGCTTCAACCGGACCTGGCGCAGGGTGTCGGGGTTCCAGGACGCCTGGCCCCGGCGCTCGAGCAGCCTCCTGTGCCTGCCCGCCTTCTCCGCTGAGCCCGGGCCCGCGCCACCCCTGGCTCGCCGGCCGCCTCGCGGTGATGGTGGCCCCGGCGGAGGGGCCCCTCCACCGCCCGCCCGTCCTCTGCTTCCCGATTGCTGCTTCTTCTGTTGCCGCGGCTTTCAACTTGGAGGCGGCGGGCGTGGAGGCGGCCGCGGGGCGCTGCAGTGGGACGCGCGTGGCTGCCAGCCTGCGGGACATGCTCCCCGTGCCAGCGCCTTGCTGGCGGCCATGAAAAAGCAGAATGTGAGGACTCTGTCCCTCATCGCCTGCACCTTTACCTACCTGCTGGTGGGCGCCGCGGTGTTCGACGCCCTCGAGTCGGACCACGAGATGCGCGAAGAGGAGAAACTCAAGGCGGAAGAGATCCGGATCAGGGGCAAGTATAACATCAGCACGGAGGACTACCGGCAGCTGGAGCTGGTGATCCTGCAGTCGGAGCCGCACCGCGCCGGCGTCCAGTGGAAATTCGCCGGCTCCTTCTATTTTGCGATCACGGTCATCACCACCATAGGTAAGGGCTGGGTGCGCCGCAGGCGGGCGCCCGGGAGAGGTACCCGCAGGCAGCTGAGCGCGCGCAGCGCAGGGCTGGGTGCAGGGCGCCCCGGGGTAAAAGAAACCTCCCCTGGGGGCCCTCCCGCAGCGCCCACTGTATCTGGGGAGTCCGCACCTCTCTGGCGCCTCTGAACCTCGTGGCTCGGGACCGCACCCACTCGGGGCAATCCGCCCCTCTAGTGTCTAGGCCTGCGAACGAACCTAAATCCCTGAGGGCGGAGGCGCCACTTTTGAGAAGACGGTGGAGCGCTAAGAATAATTTCACAGTAGGCTCCCACTCACCCACCACCCCAGCAGGAGCTGTGCTGTGCCATGTGGGGTTCAAGCCTTACACTTACTACCTTTCAGGGAGTTGGAGAGGGCTTGCCTGACATCTAAGGGGTCCAGATGGACTCAGGTGGCAGGACGCTGCTCCTGGTGGTGCTGGTGGGAGAGGCACTGACCCCTGCCAGTCTTTGGGCTCTCTTCAGCTGCTTCTGAGCCCAAATTTAGGCTCTCTTTCCCCCTGGTTGCCTTTCTTTGACTTCTGGAGCTTGCATATGTTAGACCCTTGGGAGGACAGTTTTCTCTCCAGGTCTTGGGGGTGGGGTGGCAGCAGGTGAGCTGCTCTGGGGGTAGATGTGGGTGGCCACTTCGTGCTTCAACTTTAGGGAAGACGACTGCACTTGTTTTGCAGAAAGCAGGAAGTCTAGCCCTCTCTGGGGAGAGGGTCCAGTTGGTACACCTTGGGGTTTGTCACCTGTGGATCCCATGCCCAGTGCACTGTCCACAAAGCAAGGTCTCTGTGGGTTCCTAGGGCTGTACCCCATAAGGCAGAGGGTTGGGAGACCTCACAGACATTGGGTTTTAGACCTGTGGGAATTTGTGCAGGTCCCTTGCTCACAGTGGATGTGGTGCCTGCCCTGCTGGCAGGAGGCTGGGTGGTGTCTCTGTGGTTTGCCACTTGTCGAAGCATTGCCTACTGCCTCTCTAGGACCTTCCCTTTGAACCCATTATAGCCAGCGTGTTGGCTTAGGGGTGATCTCCTTCCTGCACCCCTGCAGTCATTTCTGCCTCTGTGCCCCAAGCACAGGTCCTCCTGCCCTTCTCTCAGGCTCCTTGTCTGATTTCCCTGGACCTCTTCCTCTAATTTTTCCTTGATATTTTCTTTGTCTGGAAAGCTCTGCATGCTGTAAAAACAGAATTCTCAGTGCCATATGCAACAGGAAGCGCCAGCACAGGACGGCCTGTCTCTCCTTGGTTGAAAAGACTTTTTAGAGAGTCATCTTGTTTTAAATGTTTAATTCATCGGTGCATGTTTTCATGTTCAAGGAAGGAAACTGTTCTTCTGTCATCTATATAACCAGCTTTGGTCCTACTGGCCCCTCACCCTCTGCCCAGCACACAAACATGGAAGAGTCCTTCCCCCTCAGCTGTGTTTCCAGCGTTGGAGAGGCCCAGGTGGTCATTGCCATCATTTCTTTTAACTATAGCTGTGGCATGAAAATGTGCAAGTCATTGATTCTGGGGGACAGGAGCCTGTTAGCTGGACAGCTAGCAAGCAAGAAATGTGCCTGTGAATATGGCCCTCAAGGGACAGGAGAAAACCCTCATTCCTTTAAAGGTGGCTTTTGTGATCTAGACCAGAAACAGGTGAAATTGGCTAGATGCTGGCTCCCAGTAGTAAAACCTGCACATAAAACATTTGACTGGGTCCCAAGAGAGGAGCTGTCACACTGAGGAGAGGGCTGGAGTTAAAAGCAAACCCAGAATTGTTCCAGTTTTCCTTAAAAAATAAATCATGGAGACAGATTAAGTGGTTACTGAGGTGTGTTTCTATTATTGATTCTGATCAGCAGTTCTGGACATATGCTTCTAGTGGCTCAAACTCCCAAACAAACATGTCAAAGAAAGTGAGGCTAAGTGAGAGTGTGATGTTAGCCTCGGGGTGACGGACTCACATCAACACAGAACCAGGGGACAGTGAGAGATATACTGATTTTTCTCACGTCTTTTATTGAGTTTTCAACTGATTTTCTGAACAGAAATGTTGGAATGCACACACACACACACACACACACACACACACACGTTGTAACATAGCCTCCTGCCCATGGAAAGATACTGTACTTGGGAGTCACAGATCTGGCTTGGAATCTGAATCCTGTCACACTGTAAGACCAAAGCAACATCATTTTCCTACTCTCAACCTCAGTTTCCCCACCTGTAGATGAGCCACTATGTAATACTTTCCTCCAGGCAGAATGTGGTACTTAGTAGGTGTTCGATCACTGAATTTGGCCTTTGGCTGTTTGAGCCTCATGCCTTTTAGCCTGAGGAGCTGTTTAGCAGAAGAGCTTACATTTATAGGAAACAAAGCACCTTTCCAGTTAATTCTGTTTGTTTTCTTCTTTTTAAAATATAAATGCAAATTAAAGTGTTCTTAGGCCTAGAACAAAACCCAGCCCCAAGGCATAGCCTCCAAGGAATTGTCTCCTACTGGACAGTGATATTAATGAGTCAAGGTAATCTTCATGGGCGTTCTTATTTTTAATCTAACCTTGAATGATTTCTGGAGTGTACGTCAACTTCGTGCCCAAGTCTCGGGCTGCAGCAGGAACCCCAGCACTGGGTGTCTACTAGTGAGCACGTCTTCTCAGATGCAGTTATTAGCTCCCTCTGTGAAATGGATTTTAAAAACATATAGAATTACTTCTTGAAAGGCTTTGGAGGAATCCTACATTGAATCTCGCCTTAGCTCTCTGGGGTGCCCTGGGCACAGTGACCATCATAATAACCAGTGCAACCAGCTCTGCAAAGGGCAGATGCAGTTACATCCTTTATCCAGTTCTGGTTTCTGCGCTGTCCCAGTTGCTTCCTTCAATGTCCATGCCACTTGTAGCTCTTGAGAAGGGATTTAATTGCTCATTTCTCAACTCTCAAAGTCCCAGACTCTTATTTGTACCTCCCCGGCTTGTCTGACAGACAGGAGAGTTTTACGCTCCCTTTGCAAACCTGTTGATGAGAGTGGTGGAAGTTGGGGGCATGGGACAGAGTGTGCAAAGGCTGTGGGTGCTTTATCTGGGTTTCCTCAGGGTGGTGCTGATGTTTTGGAGCTGTGAAAGGGATTCCTGATGCAAACTGGTCACCTTCTCACAGTAGGCACCTTAAGCCAAAGTTGTCACCCACAGTGGGCCTCTCCCATGATATAATAAAGCCGGACTCTCCATGACACTTCTTTTTCGGTCTAACATCTGTGATCTAAATTGTTATCACCTTCAGGATCTTTAAAAACGAAGAAGCCAGATCTCATCGGCAGAGCTGTGGAGGACAATTTAAAGATTGGTTTGCTGTGGCGGGAGGCTGGTGGAGGATGTGGTGTTTTCCTTTATGGCCACAGCTTGGAGAAGAAGGGAGCAGTTCATCAGGGGCAGGCTTTCCCCAGAGCCCCTGAGTCCATCTGAAAACCAGTGATTGCTTCAGGAATTGAAGTGACTGATTTAAGATGAGGTCTATGGCTGGGAGTGGTCCATGCCCTGAGGAAGTGCACTAGGACACCTGCATCTACGGGACAATGGAATGCTGGGGCCTTTGCCTTTTCTGGTTGTGAGCAGAGCCATAAGCAGCATTCTCATGTAATGGACAGCACTTCCCATTTTTTTCCTGATACTCTTGGGTGTTGTTTCTGATCCAGGGCTCACGCTCTTCGAAGTACCAACCCCCTCTCACCTGTACTGCTGCGGAGGCTCTGGGGAGAGTCTTGATGACAAGATAAGACCTGGCTTTGCCAGGAGCAGCTGGAAACCCAAACAGTTGGTGGCAGTCCAGCATGGACACAGGGACAGCAAAGCCAAGTGACTGCTTTAACCTGTCCGGTGCCACTGGGCTCAGTACCCCTTTCCTCCCACTAAACACAGTCTTAGATTAGCCCTTTGGATTCTTTCTATAGGTCCCTGTCCTTCAAGAAATCTTCCAACCTTCTCCCCTTTCCACTGCCTCCTGTGTTGCCCTGGTCATCTTTATCTCCCTCACTTCCATTGTCCTTGATCCCCCTCATTCTGTCCCAGACCTGACCTGTCTTTTCTCCTTGCACCTGATTGCAGAATAGGAGTGGGCCAGTGGAGTGGACAGGCTCAGGCTCTGAGGGAGCAGGAACAGCCATACATGCTCCCATCACCCACCAGGCTGGCACGATTACCTTCTTGCTTTGCAGATGAGGAAACCGATGCAGGTGAGGCAGTGTCCACCTGGGGAGAAGTGCTGAACTTCAAACTTCAGAGAGACTATGGAGGCTCTCCTTACTGATAGCCCACCTGTGACATGGTCTCCGGGGCTGGGTGGGCCTGTGGAGTGTCCCACCCATGTCTTTGTTTCTTCTATTTCTGTCACCGCTTAAGAAGCCCACACGGTGGACCCCACAGAAGAACCCAACATTCAGTGCCCCGCAGGCGGGTCCAGTGGGGGTGAGAGCTCCAGGTTCACAGCCATGTAGAGGACACTCCTCTTCCCTGGTCTCTTCCTTAGCACAGCCTCACTGGGCACCAGGCCTCTAGGAAACCGCTGCTTGTACATGTCTTGCAGGAGATAGAGAAGCGGGCAGAAGTGGGTTCCTTGTGAGAGGTACCTCTCCCTAGCTCTCCCTAGGTATATGGAGACACAGCCTAGTGCTCTGAAGCAGAGGTGAAAAGCAGGTAAGACCAAGAAGTTCCAGGCTCCCACAGCCTTCTTCTGCTCTATCTTGGCTCACCTGAGGAAGGAAGGCCACCGAGGGTGGAGAGGAAGTGAACAAGAGCATGGTAGACAGCTGGCTTTCCATGCACCTTCTCCTGCATCCCTCCCTCCTCCAGTCCCTTGTACTCCCTTCCTTCTTCCCTTGCTCACACCTGGGCAGTCATTCAACCATTGCCATTGTCTCATTCAATCCTTTGTGGATTTGGCATCCATTGCCCTCCTATGCATATCTCATTCAATGCTTGCACCTGTCATCCATTCCCACTTGCTAGTGCATCGCTCAGCCCCATGCCCCATGTCAGTTATTCCTCCACACAGTTGAGAGTTCATCTCTCATCCAACATGGTATTGCTCGGTCTGCAAGCACCTGCCATGCATCCTCTTCACTGCATCATTCCTTGCTCCATCTGACACTGTATCACTAATTTCTACGCAAACCTGTTGTTCATTCCCCTATTGGACATTGTATGCCTAGTCCTCTATGCACCTGTTAATCATTGCCCCTTCTGACCTTGAACCAGCATTCCTTCATGAACTGACTGCCCCATCCAACAGAAGTATCACTGATTCCCCCATGAATGTATCATTCCCTTCACTATCTGAAGTTGCATCATTCTGTCCTTCATGAACCTGTCATTCATTCCCCATCTACCGTGGTATAACTTAATCCTCCACACACCTGTCACTCATCCTTGTCTCTGCCATTGAATCACTCAGTTCTCTGCGTGCTGTCATTCACTTCACTCTTTACCATTGTATTGCTGTGTCCTTCACACATCATTCATTGCCTCATCTACCATTGCATTGTTTAGCCCTCCATCCACCATTGTATTTCTCAGTCCTGTACACACCTGTCATTCACCCCCCCCATCTGCCATTGTCCCTTAGTTCTCTACTTATCTGTCTTTCATTCCCCAGCTGCCACTCTATTGCTTAGTTCTTCCACATGTTTCATTCATTCCCCCATTTACCACTGTGTCACCTGGTCCTCCATGCATCTGTCGCTCAGTCTCCATTCAACATTGTATTCTTGGTCCTCCTTCCACATGTCAGCCATCCCTCCATTCACCCCTGTGTCTCTGGGTCCTCCATACATCTGTCATTCCATACTCAGGTCTATCATTTATTTCCCTGTCTACCATTATATCTTTTAGTCATCCACATACCTGTCATTAATTTCCATATATACATTTATATCACTTGGTCTTTCATAAATCCATCATTGATACCACTCCCCATCATTGTATAGCTCAATTCTCCACACACCTATCATTTCCCCTTCTACCTACCATCATTGTTACTAAGATTTTCATTTTCTTTCTATTGATTATTCCTTTGTATCACTCACTTTCGTGAGCACCTGTTATTTGTCCTCCCATCTGTTACTATATCGCTCAGTCCTCCATGCCCTTGTCATTCATGTCCCTACCCATCATTCTGTCTCTTGGTCATCCACATAATGGTCATTAATTTCCCCACCTTCCGTTGTATCACATGGTCTTCCGTGCACTTGCCATTCAGTCCCATCTGCCGTTGTGTCACTCAGTTCTCTACTTAGCTATTGTTCTCCCCCATACACCATTATATCACAGTTCTCCATGTGTCTGTCCTTCATTCCCCATGCAGCACGGTATCACTTTATCCTTTATGCAATCCTCTTTCTCTTCATGTTACATTGTATCACTGTTCCTCCACAAACCTGCCACTCTTCCCCTTTTTAAACATCATATCACTCTCAGTTTTTACCCACTTGTCATTCTACCATCTGTCATTGTATACTCATGCCTCCATTTTTGCCATTCATTCCCCATCTGCCATTGACTCAGGCAGTTCCTCCTCCCTCATGGCTCTCTTCCTCTATGTGGCCTGGTGTCACTCATTTCTTCCCATGCCTTCCCCTTCCACAAGGTATCACTTATTTTTTGGTGTGCCTGCCAGTCTTCCCCTCATCTGCCATTGTATTACTCAGACCACCGGGCAACTATCATTCATTCCTCTGTGTATCATAACATTTCCTTAATCCACACACCTGCCATTCATTTCCCTTCCCTCCTCATTATATCGCACTTAGTCTTCCACCCATCTCTCATTCATTTTCCCCAGAAATGCCACAGTTACCACTCAGTTTTATTTCCTCTACCCAAAATTGTATCACTCAGCTGTCTTTCCACCTACACTTCACTCCTCTATCCACCATTGTATCTTTCTGTCATCCACACACATGCCATTCTTTTCCCCGTTAACCATGGTATCACTCAATCCTCCACACACCTGTCATCTATTCCCTCATCTACCACTGTATCGGTACTTTGTCCCTTCACTTACCACTCAGTCTCCCATCTTACACAGTGTCATCGTTTCTCCACGAATCTTTCATTAATTCCCTGATCCAGCATTGCTTCACTTGGTTTTCTGCCATTTCTTCCCCCATCTACCATTGAACTTATTGATCATCCACTCACCTGCTATTCTTTTCTCTATCAGAAAGTGCATCACTGAGTCTAGCATACACCTGTCCTTTATTCCCACGTCCTCCATTGTATCATCATGATCTCTGTGCACTTGTCATTCCTTCCCTGGCCCACTATTGTATCACTCAGTTCTCAGTGTCCTGCCATTCATTCTTCTATCCACCATTGTATCACTTAGTTCTTCACATATGTCATTCATTCCCCCACCTGTCTTATACCATTCAGTTCTCCTTGGACTTGCTCTTCATTCTTCCATGCAGCATCGCCCAGTCTTCTGTGCACCTGACATTCTCTCCCTCATCTGGCCTTATATCATTCATTCCCCTATCTGCCATTGTATCACTCATTTCTCCATACGAATGTCATTTATTCCTCCATCCACCATTGTATGACTCAATTTTCCATGTACCAGTTAGTCATTCTCTCATTTAACCCTGTGTCACTCAGTTCTCCATGCACCTATCATTCATCTCCCCCTATACCTTTGTATGTTTCAGCTCTCTGAAATCTGTCATTCAAATGGCACCTGCCACTGTATCACTCATTCCTCCCTGAAACAATCATTCATTTCCATATCTGTTATTATTTCACTTATCCTTCTGTGAACCTGCCATTCATTTCCCTACCTGTCTTTGTGTCACTTTGTCCTTCACACACTTGCTCTTTGCTCCCGCATTTGGTATTACATCCCTCATTCCTCCTTGAACTTATGGTTCATTCCTCCGTCTGCTATTATGTCACACAGTGCTCCCTGCATCCGTCATTTATTCCTCTTTTGGCTTTTGTATCACTCAGTCCTTTATGCACCTTTCACTCATCCCATGTGGCATTGTATCCCTCAGTCTCCATGGCCTGTCATTTATTTCCCCATCCACCATTGTATCACTAGGTTATCTGCGCACCTGTCATTCTCTCCCCTCATCCTTCCTTGTACACAAGGTCCTCTTTACACCTGTCATTAATTTCCCATTCACTTTTGCTTGCCTGGTCTTCTGTGAACCTGCCATTCATTTCTCCATCTGACATTTTACCACTCAATTCTTCGTACCTTATCATTCATTCCCCTTACACTGTTGTATCACTGGATTCTTCACACCCGTTTTGCTCATTTTCACATCCACCATGGTGTCACATCTTTCATTTATCTATCATTCATTTCTACATGTGCTATTGCATTGCTTGGTCCATTATACAACTGTTGGTCATTCCTCTGCCATTGCATCACTCAGTTTCCCCATGCATTTCATTTGTTTCCCATTCTAATCCTCTGTGTACCTGTTACTCCCTACCCAGCATGTCGCCCATCTGCATGCCACTCATTCCTCCATTCACTACTATATCCCCGGGTCCTCCATATACCTGTCATCCCAGTTTTCATACACCATTGTCTCACTTGAGTCTCCATGCACTTGTTATCCATTTCCTTATTGTATCCTGTTACCATTGTATCTTTTGGTCATCCACATGCTATCATTCTTTTCCCTATATGCCTTTGTATCACTTGGTCTTCCATGAACCCATCAGTAATGCTATCCTTGACCCCCGTATAACTCAGTTCTCCACACATCTGTCATTCTTTCCCCTGCCTACCATCATTATCATTCAGTTGTCTATGCATTTTCCATTCATCCCCCACCTTGCGACTGTATCACTCACTTTATGGGCACCTGTCATTCATTCTCAGACCTCCGTGCACTAGTCATTCATACACCTACCCGCCATTGTGTCTCTTGGTCATCCATATAGTGGTCATTCTTTTGCCCTCCTGGCATTGCGTTGTGATCTTTCCTGCACTTGCCATTCAGACCCATCTGCCATTGTATCACTGTTTTCTACTCAGTTGTCATTTTCTCCCTGCCATTGTATCACACAGCTCTTCGTGTGTCTGTCAGTTATTCCCCATGTGACACTGTATCACTCCATCTTCTATGCAATCTTCCTAATTTTCTTTCTTTCTTTCTTTCTTTCTTTTTTTTTTTCTGCGACACCGGGGATCGAACTCACAACCTCATGCCTGCCAGACAGGTGCTTAAGTCACTGAGCCAAACTAACTCCCGGCCCTTCCTAATCTTCTTTAGGTTATATCATATCACTATTCATCCATGCACCTGCCATGTATTTCTTCATTCAACATTGTACCATTCAGTTCTTTTTCCATCTATCATTCATTCTACCATGTTCCCTGGACTCACTCATTCCTTCATTATTTGTCAGTTACTCCTCCATCTGTATTAGTCAGTTCTCCCTGAAGCTGTCATTCATTATGCCATCCTCAATTGTATAACTTAGTCCTCCATGAATCTGTTTCCCATCCTCTGCAACCACCATGGTATCACTTAGATCACTGGACACCTATCGTTTATTCCTCTGTTATCATTTGTTTCCTTCATCATGGGTTATTCATTTCTCTACTTCCTTTGAATTGCACAGTCCTCCACCCCCTTAGTCCTCTACACACCTGTTCATCATTCATTCATGTCTCCATGAAATGCCATGGTGTCACTGGAGTTTTCATGGACCTTTCATTCTTTCTGTGACTACCGTTGTATTCATCAGTTCTCTGCTTGCCTATCATTTATTCCTCTGCCATCGTATCTTTTGGTCATCCACACACATGCCATTTCCCCCCATTGCCCGTGGTGTCATTCTCCCCTTCATGCACTCCTCATTCATTCCCCCACCTGCTACTATGTCATTGTCTTTCTCCATGAACCTGCTATTCATTCTCCCTTGAACCATTTACTACTTGGCTCTCCATGCACTGGTTCCTGTCTGGCATTGAATCTTTGATCATTAACTTACCTGTTGTTGTTTTCTCTGTCTCACAGAGTCTCACTAAATCCTCTTTGCAGCTGTCATCATCCTGCTGTTACCCCTTGTATCACACTGTGCTTCATGCATTTGTCATTCATTCCTCTGGTCACCATTACATCACTGAGTTCTCTGTGCACCTTCCCATCATTGTATCAAGGAGACTTCACTCATTTCTCTTGCCATTACTGTGTCACTCCACCATTGTATCACTCATTCACTTATTCATCCTCCCATTTGCCAGCATCTCACTCAGTTCTCTGTGTACCTGCCATACTTTCTCCCATCCATCCTCGTTGCAGTTGTTCACACACATCGTTCATTCCTCCATCTGCCACTGTATCAGTCGTTCCACCTTGAACCCATTACTCATTCTCCCATCCATCTTCGTATCACACAGTCCCCCACACACTTGTCTTTTGTTTCTCCACATCGCGCAGTATTACTGTGTCAGTGTATCACTCCATCCTCTATGCACCCATCACTCATTCCCCCATCTTCCATTGTATTGTTCATACCTCCATGAGCCTGTCATTCATTCTTCCTCCTGCCTGGTACCGTTCAGTTCTCCATGAACTTGCCCTTCATTCTACCATGCGCCATTCTATCACTCAGTCCTGTGTACAGCTGATTTTCACTTGCCCATCTGGCCTCACATCATTCAATTCTCGATGCACCTATCATCCATCCTCCATCTGCTGCTGTATCATTTAGCTTTCCATGCACCAGCCATTACTACATTTTGTCCTTGTATCACTCCATTCCCCATGCACCTGTCACACATCTCCCCACATACCTTTGCATTTCTCATTTCTCTGAGCATCTGTCCTTTGAATGACATCTGCCACTGTGTCATTCATTCCTCCCTGAGCCAACCATCCATTACCTTATCTGCTGTAATTTCATGCATTCCCTTTCTCTGACTCTGTATCACTTGGTCCTCCATCCACTTGTTCTTTATTCCTCCATCTTCCATTACATCACTCATTCCTCCTTGAAGCTTTGGTTCATTCCCCCATATGCCATTATATCACAGTCTGCCCTGCAACTGTTATTCATTCTCTTACCCACTACTGCATCACCGGCTTACCAAGCACCTGTCACTCATTCCTTCACCCTCTTGGGAACATAAGTTCTTCTGGGCACCTGTCACTCATTCTCCCATCTGCCGCTGTATTGCTCAGTCTTCAGGGCTCCTGCTCCTCCATGCCTTCACCCTCCTGTTCACCCTCCATCCTGTGTGCTCCCTTGTTTTAATTCATTTCTCCATTTTTCATTTTCTTATTCAGTTGGGTAGATTTGTGCCTCTCTTCTGAAGTGCTGGCTGGGCATTCTGTGCCTGTATAAAGTATGCAGTAGTGAGCATGCAGTGTCTAGAGATTCAGTATGTGTTAGTATCTTGGTGATCTTGATGTGGGGATCTCCAGGGTGCTCTTGTCCCATTACCTTCTTGTCAAATGACCACCAATCCTAATCACTTTCAATCTTCGGAAATTTGTACTGAAGCTTAACGTTCACATGGAAAACACACATTTTACTAGTGTATTGCTCAATGCATTCTTGTCAAAAAAATCATGCCCATGTACCCTGCACTTAGATCAAGTAACGTATTTAAGAGTACTCCAAGACCCAACTTCTTCTTGAATGCCTCCAGTGACAAGGAGCTCATTGTCTCACATGTCATGAGGGGTGTGCAGGTGTGTGTGTGTGTGTGTGTGTGTGTGTGTGTGTGTGTGTATGCAGGTGGCTGTTGTGGTTATTTCTTGAGCTCTAGTCTGGTACTCATCATGTAGAAAGGAAGGGCTTGTGCGTGTGCAGGAGTCTTCTCAGAATATTGCCAGTCTCTGTAGTGGTCTCATGGAGAGAAGCCAGCAAATGTCCACTTAGAACCTGGAATTTGGAGTTCTAGACACAGGAGAGGACAGAGATCTTAGCCAGCAGATATTGGGTAGATTCAGAAAGGGATTTCAGGGAGTCAGGATGGATGGATTGTTATCCTGGGAGCCTCTGTTCTTCTCAGCCAGAATGTAGGGAGCAGTCCCTTGGATCAGCCTTGCCAGAGGGTTGGGGGTGTAGGAGCAGAGACACCCAATGTCTAACCTTCACAGAGCCACAGAAAGTAGGGGGCGAGTACCCTAGGTGGGCTGGCTGGTCCTGGAGAGCCCCAAGGCAGAACACTGTGGAAGGTCAGAAGTTGGGAAAGAACCTGCCCTCATTTATGGGTAGCTTTAAAGAACGCAACATGGTGGTCATGCTTGCAAGGGAATTTTCTCAAAGAACATTTTCCTACTTGGCCCTGTTGGGAAAATATGACTTCCTGTAACCCCACCCTTCAGTCTACTACCATGATTACCTATACAAAACCCATGGCCACCATCTTGTTCAGCCCATTTCCTCAGAGTCAGACAGTCCATACCCTTGAAGGATGTTTTGGGCTCCAGCTCAGCCTTGGTCCTGACTCGCCCCTTCCTCTAGCTCCAGCTCTGCTCCAGTGCCCTTATCCCTTGTGGCCCTGGACTTGTTTCTCTGCCCCCCTGTCCCTGTCCTCAGTAGCATCTGTATAGGGCCAGGCAGCAGGCCAGGTATGGCTGCTTATGCAGGGGTGACAGTGCCCCCTGGGCTGTGCTGGGCACTGAGCAGGCACTGGCAGATGCTATAGCCTTTGAATGAGAGCTGTAGCTTTTCACAGCAGGTGACAGGGTAGAGACAGCTCTTCTCACTCCCTCGGCTTGGACGTGTGATCTCAGTCCCCAGGGCCACTGTGGGTGCCAGGAATCCATCGGGCATCTGGCTGGCAGAGATGCCCACCTGAGTAATAGCCTTTAGCTGTCACTGGCTCTGCAAACATGCCAGATGCTACCCATTCAGGAGGGTACAGGCCTCTGCTTGGGCCTGAGGGTGCATGACGTGTGGATGAGACACTCAGCTTTTGCCCCTGAATCCTCATCCTGCTCTTAGCCCCTTCCCCTGCTTCTTTCCCTCACACACCGTGGGACATTGCTTGTGTGGCAGTGCCTGTCTCAGGGACCTGGCCCTGCCATTTCCTCTATTCAGCCTCATACAATGTGCTTACATGATATGGTGGCTGTCCTCATGAGTGTCCCCTTATGCTGTTCAGGAAGTGGTGTGGGTGACTGAACTCCTGTCGTGAAAGCCACTTGAGGGACTATGGCTGTGTCTTTTATCTCAAGGTCCCTGTCAACAGGCACATACTAGGCCCTAGAGGGTGTTTGTTGATTGACTGCATGGTGGATGCTCAGGAACAAGAGATTCCATACCTGAGGGACCAGGAATGTAAGTGCAGGAAACACATGCAGTGTGGAAGGGTCCTCATGGCCACATAGGTCAGAGGCATGGACAGTGGGCACACCTCTGTGTGATCCTGCAGGTAGTTAGAGTGGGGACCTTGGGTGGGACTGGGGTGTACCAGCTCAGGTGGGCTGAAGTGAGCCACCCAGGTATGTGGGGTGAGCTAGTTGGGTTAAAAAGCTTAGGAAGAGATGTTGGGCTTTCCTGTCTCAGGCAGAAGCTGTGGGCAGCCTGTGCAGCCCTGGAGGCGCAGGCAGTGGCACTCCTCACGGGAGCTCTGCAGCGTGGGCATGGAATGCTTGTTCATGGCTCTGGTGGGGCACAGGCCAGCCTGTGACAATTTGCAAACCTGCTCTCACGTTTCATGTGAGCCTGGAAGAGAGCGTTTATAAAGAGGAGAGGAAAATCCCCTTGAACCACCTGTGACACCTTCAGAGGTTTCCATGTCTACCTGTTGTCTTCCACCAAATGTGCCTGCTGTATTTATCACTCTGTTGGCTTCATTCTGAGATTGTGTTCAGCTGCTTGTATCAGAGAACCAGAGAAACAAAATAGTGAGTAGAGCGAATAGCAGTTTTACCTTTCTAAGGAAGCCTGGGACAGGCAAATGTACAGTCCCACCATGCCATCAGTACCTTGCCTCCT
>RJWM01008136.1:0-74353 GCA_004363535.1 Dasyprocta punctata | reverse complement strand
CAGAGAAATCATTTATGGGAGTTCCTCTAAACATAGAATAGAAAGGCCATATGACCCACCTATACCACTCGTTGGTATATGGCTAAACTACTTAAAGACCTGCATAGCGATGTTTATTGTACTACAATCTACTACAGCCAAGATATGGAACCAGCCTAGTTTCCTGTTAATAGATGAATGGATAAAGAAAACATGGTACGCACACGAAGTGGAGTATTATGAGACATTAAGAAGGGTGAAATCATGTCGTTTGTAAGAACACATGCATACCTACGTTCGTAGCAGCACAATTCATAAAAATCTTGGGAGGAGCCTATCTGTCCATCAGTGTATGAATGGATAAAGAAAATGTGGTATTTATGCACAGTGGAGTACTACTCTGCCATAAATAAAGATAAACTTGAGTCAAATGGATCCATCTCGAGAACCTAATGCTAAGTGAAATAAACAAGATGCACAAGTTTAAATGTCATATGGTTTTCGTTATATAAGAAACCTGAAACATAAATAAAGAGCCAAACAAAAGATAGATAATAGGAAGTAGAGAGATCTTTCTCAAATGGAAAGGTATGGAGAGATGGAGGAAGCAAGGGGAGAGGGCAGGGGAAGGGCATGAAAAGAGGACTTAAGATGTCCTTCACAAGCACCAACTCCACAAGGCTTGCAAACATGTGTGGCAAACATGGAGTAAATACAAAAAATTAAAATTTAAAAAAAGGACAGGCAACTGTGATGTTAAGCAAAATAAGCTAGATACGGAAAGACAAATATCTCATTTTTCCCTAATATGTAGAATCTAAAAAGACAAGGAACTGGAAGGGAGACTATGTCCACAAACAGATGAATTGATAAGGAAAACTTGGCATTTATACACAATAGAGTGCTATGCTGCCATGAAGAAATGTAAACTTGAGGCATTCACATGTAAATGAGTGAAACTTGAGAACATAATATTAGGAAGATGGCGGAGTAGTAGGATGCAGGGAAACAGCCTCTCTAGAGAGAACCCCAGTGTGAGTGTGGTTTCTGCCCTCTCTTTGGGTCTGGTCTTATTCTGTTCACTTTTCTGTCTCTTTTCGCTCACTCTTCTGCAGTGGTTTCCCTGAGTTGGTGGACCCATCTTTGTTCTCCAACATACTTGCAGTTTCTTTTCCCTTTTCCCACTTTGCTGCTTTTTCTTAAATTCATTTTGGGTCCTCACCCTTGGGGACAGAATTGACATTTTGTGAACCTAAGTATTGTATATGATTATTTTGCATCCTGTTGTATGGATATAAATTCAGTTTATATGGTTGGGGTTGTAAATCAGGGGTTGGATCAGTGTACTGTTTCGTTGGCTGTATTTGGTGCTTTGGGTACCACTGCAGCCAGAATTAACTCGATTGAATTGGATAGCTGTTGGCCTCGCTGATTCAAGACTGGGATTGACTGGGGGTCGCAGAGAGGACTGGGACGTGGTGCCAAGGAACTAGGGACTGGGCTAGGCAAGCAGTGGTTTCTCATCTCTGACAAACTGAGGAGGTGGGATTTTCCAATAGACTCAGAGCCCAGGAACCAGTTACACCTGGAGGATATCTCCAGGAAGTGCTCATCACCTGGAAGTCCTTAATACCACCACTAAAATAACCCACTGCAGGCAACTAACAGGTATCACTTTAGGAATTAAACTAAAAAAGAAAAGAAATGAGAAGACACTCGAACAAGTCACAACCCCAGACACCCAGTTCACCAAAAGCAAATCCAGGGGGCAATGAGGCTGGAAAATCCGAAAGCCCCCTATAAGGTTTCTCAGAAGTGGTAACAAAGCAGTTGAATGAGGCTTTGGAAAAAATGAAATCAGAAATAATCTCTCAAATAACCACAGAGATTACCAAAATATACACCATACTTAGTGATCTTAGGGTAGATACAGACAAAAAAATAAACCAGCTTAAGCAAATTATGGAAGGACAACATAGGAAGCAAATGGATTCCATAAAGCAGATTCAAGCAGATATCCAGGAGAATAGAAACTCTATTGAAAGTATTCAAAGTAGATTAAGCCAATGTGAAGATAGGATCTCAGATATTGAAGATAGGTTCATAGTTAGTGACCAGGAAAAGAAAGATTCTTCAAAACTAGCAAAGGATCATGTGATAGTAATCCAGTAGTTGCTTGAGCAGACAAAGAAAAATAACTTAAGATTAAATGGAGTCAGTGAACAAGCAGGAGATACTACAAATGACATTAAAAAATCCTTACAGACATCGTGTCAGAAAATTTTCCTGGTAGAGAAAAAGAATTTGACGTACAAATAAGTGAGGCATATAGAACTCCAATTAGCAATGATAAAAAAAAAATCTACTTCCAGGCATATCACAGTCAAGATTCCAGAAATTCAACACAAGAATAAAATGTTAAAAGCTGTTAGGGAAAAGAAACAAATCACCTATAAATGAAAGCCCATCAGAATTACAGTGGACTTCTCAGCACAGACTCTCAAGTCAAGGAGAGCTTGGAGTGAAGTACTCCAAGTTCTAAAAGAAAACAACTTTCAACCCAGATTGATGTATCCCGCAAAACTATCTTCCAAAACAGAGGGAGAAACAAAATACTTCCATGATAAGGAACAGTTGAGGAAATTCATGACCACTAAATCAGCACTCCAAAATATTTTGAAGGATATTTTAGAAAGGGATGATAAGTACTACAGCTCCACGAACCCTAATACAAGGAATCCACCAGGAAAAAAAGAAAACAACATGATAAAGATAAGTCAGTATGTATCAGTTTTAACCATCAATGTTAATGGTCTTAATTCATTAGTCAAAAGACATATACTGGCAGAATCGATCCAGAAGCAAGATCTAACAATATGTTGTATACAAGAAACACATTTAATTCAAAAAGATACTCATAGACTGAAAGTTAAAGGATGGAAAACAATGCTCCATGCAGCAGGAGTCTGGAAAAAAGCAGAGGTAGCTATTCTATTTGCAGATAAAGTTAATTTTAAGCCAAGACTGATTAAGAGAGACAAAGAAGGTCATTATATATTGGTAAGAGAACAATCTAAGAGGAAGAGATAATAGTGCAACAAATACTAGTCTACCCAGTTATACAAAACAATTATTAATCAACATGAAAAATCAAGTAAGCCTTAATACAACTGTATTGGGAGACCTCAATACATTGCTGTCACAAAAAGACAGGTGTGGAGTTCTTGGGATCCTCTGGGTAGAGTATCATGTCATCTGAAGCAAAATCTATGTACAAAAAATTAGTTGTGACAGAGGAAAAGAATTTTGAGTAAAATGTAATTTTTTCAGGGTCACCTTCAGATTTTATTTTTAATGTGAAATGTTCACTTGAAAACAATTGTGCTAATAATTAGTTAGATAATGCTTCATGTCTGTATTTTTTGTCTTAAATAATTTTCAGGAATATCTAATATGCTGATGATTGTTGCTGTTTTGTTGGTTGGGGTGAAGTTGTTATGTTTTGATTTCTTGTTTTCCTTTTGTTTAAAACAACAAAAAAAGAATATAATATTAATGAAGAATGTCAGACACACAAGGTCAAATACTGAATCAGTTCTCTTATATAAGAAACTATACATATACATATAATAAATAGGAAGTAGGGAGAAATTCAAATACTTCCCCAAATTACATAATCTATTGTTTCAAAAATATTTCAACATATGTGCTAATTTGTTTCATTTATACTAATAGTTTATCTTAGTGTGTTGAAAAGGAAGTCCATGTTATTATTTGTTTGCTTCTTTTTTGTAAACATCTTTTTGGTTTATGTCTTATCCTGAGTAACTACTTTGGAGATAACAATACCCAGTATAAAAACTATTGTTTCTTCCATCATTTGGTAATGAAAATTTGTTTTATGTTTTCATAAAAGAAAAGAAAAAAGGGGAAAAAGAGGAAGGAAATAAGGAGGAAGGGGAGAGGTGTGTAAATGAAAGTTTTAGGATGGATGAATAGCATCAAAATATATGCAAAATACTGCACAGAAACCCAGTATTTGGCAGTATTTTTTTCCCTTGTTTAATTTTTGTCTTTATTGGTACATGTTTATAGTACAGAATGATTATATTTCTTATAGGAAGTTGGTACATGTACACAACACATCTTAGTAATATTAATGTAATAATGAAAATAATTTTTTTTAATTTGAAAAAAGCATAATGGGAAAAGCCTGAATTTTTAGCCCCGCAGACTTGGGTTCCTTCGAATGAAGCACCAAAAGTCACTATCTCTGTGATGTGAACCAAGCCACTGTAGTCTTTACATCCCTATAATTTCACATGCAAAATGGTAAGCAATACATATAGTAAAGGACACTGTGAAAGGTAAATAAGAAAAATTATATAAATTATTTAAGTCTATGGAATCCAATATGGTATCCACTGGTCACATATGCCTACTTGAAATGTGGCTAGTAAAAACGTGAAAGTGGTTTTTCATTTTATTTAATTTTAAGTAATATAAATTTAAATTTAAGAATAGATACTTGATTTGCTTCCTGACAAACTTTTAAGTATGTCTGGAATAATTTAGGTATGTGAATCTCCTTTTTCTACTGCAAATTTTAAAAATGTAACCACTGACCAAGTAGTTCAGGTGAAAATTTAGTGTATGATTGAGATGCATGGGAAATGTAAAATAAAGCCAGAATTTTGATAATTTAATGTGAAAAATATAAAATTTCTCATTAATAATTTTTCATATCAGACATGTACTAAATGATACTTTAGACACTTCATTTGAGTAATATATATTATTACATTTCATTATGTTTATTTTTATTTTTTTGAATATGGGTAGTAAAAACTTAAAAGCATATATATATATATATATATAATGTTACATAATCAGTGTATTTGACAGTGCTGAAGCTGTTGTCATTATAAGGAGTTATAAGGTGATTACTTAATATTTAAGAAAACACTCATGAAAATTCATCAAAATAGTAACCAAGAGCATGCTTCCATAGCCTAACTGTTGGTGTTGGAAAGAATATTTGTTCTTTGATACATGATTGGAGAGTAACTAAAGAGCAACATAATCTATTTTTAAGGATGTGCAAAAAAATCCTCACGATAGAGTTCTGTATGACAAAAAGAGTGCGGTAGGAATATGTTGAGCACACACAATGAACGACTTTTACTGACAACAGCAGCCCTGCTCTGAAGGAGTAGGCTTTTGTTATGGCTTGGTCCCGATGTCTCCCGAAACCCTCATGCAGTCATAGGTGGGGCTTTTCAGAGATGGCAGGATCTAGGGTGTGTGGTGCTGGGATCAAGGATGTATGGTTACTGAATTACTCCACTGATTGGTGTGGCATAGGTCTAGGAGTGGATAATGGGAAGGCCACTCCAGGTGTGAGTACCACCCTCCTTAATGGCCTGTAACCTGGACAGAATACAAGCGAGAGAAAGAGGGTTGCTGGAGTCATTCATCGCTTGTTGCTTGCTGCTTTGCTGTTTTGCTGCTTTGCCACCTTCTGCCTGCCATGAAATGTTTCTCCTCTGCAACGCCCCTCTGCCATGCCATCCTGGCTTGGAGCCAGGCAATTATGGACTGAAATCTCTACAAACTGTGAGCTAAATAAACCTTTCCTCCTTTACCTTTGGGTGTTGGGTATTTTGTCTCAGCAATGAAAATAGTAGCTAAGACAGTTTCTGACACCTTAAAGAGATCACTCTCAAGGGTTATTTTTTTCCCTTAATCATGTATTACAACCATGACAGTACTGTATTTCTAAGTAGGGATTAGAAGATGAATAAGGAAGAGAATATCTCTACAGCTGAAAACCACTCCAACAGAGTAGACAGAAATTGTCCCAACCTTATTAGATTTGGGGGAGTTCACTGGAATGATTTACTTCATCCTCCAAGGACGCCCCATGGTAAAACTGATTCTCTAATAAGTTCTCACTTTCATCGTCTCCTCCCCATTGTCAAGAGCAGACTTGAGACATCCATGAGGAAGATGCAGTGATACACCAGGAGCTTTAGGAGGCCACGGTCGACCCAAACCATCTGGCACCTGACAATTACAGACTTCACTGACCTTTCAGACAGAGGAAGTGTCATATTTTCCTATTACATTATGGCATTACAAATTCTCCTGGCACAAGGGACTCCATTATACATTTAACTATTATTTGCTGAGTATGTCGATGTGAGAGAATAAAGAGAAATAATCACCCACAGAATAAGCGCTCAACTCTTCACTCAAGCTCTTGACCAGCGTCTTTACTGTCTCCATCCCCCGTCCTTCACAAAGCCACTCCAATTCCACGGAACAGGTCCTGCTCATCTGATGCTGGCTCTTTTCTGCCCATCTCCGGCAGTTCATCATCTAAGCTGACCCATCTGTAGGTTTCTCTAAATTCCTCAACTTGGAATTAATCTCTTTTCCATTCTCACAACATAGTAGAATTGCATCTCTGAAAGAAGTCAGACCCCAACCTGTAAGCACAGCAGGATGACTTATATCTTTTCAGTAGACTGGAAATCTCACCCACCATTTCTCTTTCACCAAAAAAAAATACACTCTGTGAAAGTATTAATTTAGCTGAACCAAATGCAAAAACTTACTGATTTTCCCAGCTGTGTTGCTCAAGGGCACTTTGAACCCAGAAAAATTGTAGTCTCTTTTGTTAACTGGCCATATGGTGCAGAATCTCAGCTTGCACAAAATCTCCAGTAAAGAAGGTTAAATTCTAATGACCCCTAGAGACCAATTAAATTGAGCTTTATCTCCAAACCACAGAAAGTATCTCCAGGTGCAAAACAGCACCACTCACTGCAAATCTTCAATAGGTTTGCGGTCTACATAGTCACGTTCAAATATATGCATGTGTCAAGTGACTTCTAGAATCTGAAATCCGACTATGTACCCAGCCCTCCTTCTTGTCCCTACCAACTACCTATTCTATTCAATTAGATTGAGTACTTCACTGTATCAGAAATCTGCACCATCTGTCCAGTTCGTGGCTCATGCCATTCTTAACATTTCAGATGCTTCTCGCTCCTTCTCTTGTTGCTCCGTGTTTTAAAAAGGACTGATAAGATCAGAAACTTTGAGAAAAAAATAAGGCATTCACAGTTCGTATCAATATCTCTTGTTTTAGGGTTCTTCTGACCAATCATATATTTTGTCCTTTAATGCTGTGTGTTGTTACAGTAAAAACCTTCCATAGCAGAACCTCTGCTTTACCATTTCTGCTCGTGTTAAATGAATTATTCCAATTCTGAGCCACAAGGTTAGTAATCCTAGCTCCCCCTACCTTATTTTTAAAGTGATAAAGTTGTGTTTGATCTCTATTTCATTTCTTCCCTGTCTCAACTAGTTTCAGCTTTGGGCAGGTTAAAAAAAAAAAACAGTTTTGTTTATTGACTTTTGTAGACAACCTGGATTGCAAGATCCCCAAGGACAAGATCCACGTACTTCTACTGATTTCCTCCTGAGGTTGAACACAAAGTCCCGGCACATTCAATTCTGGTAAAACTCAATAGAGAATAGGCTCACAGAACTGTCTTTGAAGAATTTGGTTGGCTTGGTACATCTTGCTTCTCTATAAATGCAATAACAGCATGCATTTTTCCCCCAACAAGACTGAAAATTTAAGACCAACTTCAGCAAGAAAAAAAAATTATGTATCTGAGCACATTCTTCATATTGATTCATGCTCCACTGCAGATCACAGTGTCTCAGGGTTTTAAATGACCAAGGAATTCCAGGCACTCTTTCTAAGAGAAGGAACAGCACAGGGGCAAATTTGCCCTCTGCACCAATCAACAAGCTTAGAGAGACAGGGGTTTCTTGATTTCTTGACCGTAATGTCACATGTAGCAGTGGTTATAATCTCCTATTTGGGTCTTCTTATCACAAGGCCATGAATATACTGCTTACATCTATACCTTCATGTGGGCAAACAGAAACTCAAAACGACCTCAGTCTTGGCAACATTCATCCAAACGCCCCCGTTGATGTAATTTATTGCCAATAACAATGGTGTATTCCTGCATCCTGGCACAAAACTATTTATACTCCTTAGTCATCGCTACCAGTCTTCATAACTCCAAGGGGAAATCTGGGCTATTTCCTAAACTGAACTTTGTTGTTAAAGGGAATCATTTTAGCACTTGTCAGTTATGTTGTACAAAATTTGGGTATTTCTATTGATTTTTTTTCTACCCAGTGACATTCATTCCTTTTGTTTTGAAATGTATTTCCATTCACACCATGCCTTTGTGTTACCATTTCCTCTAAGAGAATGAGTGTGGTCTTAACTATTTGTACCACGCTTAGTAACTCAGTAGCCAACAGAGCTAGCAGTGTAGGCAGACCTTTGCCAAGCACTACTAAGGGATGCCCTGTAAAGCAGAAACCCTCACACTGGCCCCTCTACCTCTCTCACTCTAGAGACAGGAAAATCCACAAGGAACCATTCAGCCAGGCCATCTGAGGCCACTGCTCACAAGAGTCAGCTTGTCCTCCCATGAATGATTTCAACCATTGCAACCAGTGTGGGTTTGATTATCAGCCCTGGGTTAAAGTTGAAGAGTAAGATACTCTTTATTTCCTTGAATCAATCTGCTATCAGTTCCTTCACTCTGCCCAGGACTGTCAAGCGTTATACACTGTCATTAGAGGTATTAAAAAACACTAAATCTTTGGGTCACTAGAAACTAGTTTTTAAAAATCTATTTCCTGTATGAAACTACTTAGTCCCATTAAGGCAATTACTCTTTAACTCACAGAAATAAATCCAAAAGCAGACAAAAACACATAACGTAAGTGACACGCTCTTATCAAGGCATTTCTTCATACTCCACACTTGGTGTTTGGTGGCATTTGCTGGCATCCTGCCAGCCACGGTTGCCTCTTTCCTGTAAAATGAGTTCATAAACTTGATTTTCCAAATACCTTGACCATATAAATGTTACTATTCCAGTACCTCAATCCCATAAGGAATATAGAGTTTTAAAAGTCACATAAGGTTCTGAATTTTCATTTCTGGCTTGAATTAATGCTCACACATACAAGAACATCAACTATATTGAGGCAACTACTGCATTAAATACTTTAGTTTGATCATCACTCACTTCACAATAATCTCTTTACTAAGTATTTTATCTATGTTCTTCTGAAATTATAGAAGTGATGTCCCTTTTCTTAAGTCATAACTACTAAGTGGTACCAGTGGTATCTAAATTCAAGACTCCAATACCTGTTCTTACACCACTAAAACTCAAGAAAAAGAGAGGTCAGTCCAGGGGAGGGACCATTTGGGTTCCATACCTCATACAGTTCAATAATGATGTTTCCCATGAGGCCTCGACTGCTCTTGATGTTCTCCATGGCCAGCGTGAAGTAGATCCCGCGGGTGTCTGAGATGTAGAGATTGTAGGTGTCGTTCTGGTTCCACTCTTGCACGGCTGCAAACACTTGGTTCTCATCTGTGCTGATGATGTGCATGTCCTGTAAGAAGACGGAAGGCCTGAGAGGCAGCGGATCTCCCTATCTCCCTGCCCACTTGGATCTCAGATAATGACTAGGACTTTTGAAATGGTGGAGAAAAAGATTGAGCTACAGGCAAGGGTAAACAATTTGGTGTCAGTCCAAGGCCATCAATGAAGAGGTCTGTGAGTTCTGCTCCTTGCTAAGTGACAGGAACATGGGTGGCAGGGGCTTTGGTGGGTAGTGTTTTCCCTGGCTTCAAGCGATTCATTCACTTTAATTTTTTACTTTTATATCTAAAAATTGGGGTTAGTGCTGACAGGTCTTGCTAGAGGAAGCTCACACATGCAAAGAAGACAGGGCCTATCTTGTCTTCTGATCTTAACTTTTGTTTTTAAATGTTGTAGTGCAGTGGTTCACACATTTTTCTTTACAGCCTTCAGCATTAGCCACAGCCAATGGGTCAGGCTCTAGATTTCCTGCCCTGCTTCAACCACAGCAGCATCACGTCAATCTGCTGTATGTACATAGGTTCCCTGTAGTATTTTACAAGTAAAACATGAGGAAGACTCTACTGCCTACACATTTAGGTCATATTTGAAAATCACTGATATAGAAGACACCCATTAAAAAAAACCACTGTTATGCCAACTGTATGACTGTTGAATTGTTAAGTCTCCCTGAATCTCAATTTCCTCCCCTTCAAAGTGAAAAGGTTGATGCTTACTGTTTGGGTACCTTTTAAGTCATATTAATGCCTTCTTTCAAATAGAAATGAAAATGATTCTGCAATGAAGATAGCACGATTATCTTTGCTTTACTGAAGAACATACTAGGGCACACAGACATTTACCAATTTGCTTTTGATTACATAGTTTGTAAATGGAAGAACTAGTTTTCAAGCCTCTGGGATTTGACTCTAACACAGTGGTTAGCTTCTCACCATTTGGAAATGCAGCCTCTGGATCAGGGATTTCAAACAGATGACCAGTAGAATTAACAACGATCATAAGACTTTAGTTTGACCATATTCTGTGTTGAATTCCTGAATCCCTGGTGTTTTAGGTGGAATCAGCACCATGGCAGTCTGAGCTCTACATGTCCATATATTCTTATAATCTACTACTCACATACTCACATTACCTCTCTAGGCCCGAAAGTCACTTTAGTTTATAATCTTGGTCAGGGTGATTTCTAAAATAAAATCTTGAAAAAATTTACAAAAGCCAATTTGCATATTTAGGCACTGTACAAAGATGATCACAAATTCAAGCCCTTTACCTAGGGAACTCACACTGTCAGGGGAACATGCTGGCATAAAATTGATGTACTTTAAATAAGCAGTTCCATATACCAAAAAGTGGTATCAGAAGGAGAACCACTTTTGTCCCTGTGGAGGAATACATTGTGACAGAACCCTGAGAAAGTGTGGCTGACAGTAAGTTAATAATCAGGCTGAGTTCAGCCTTTGGTTTATTTGACCAACATTTTCTAGAAATCATTCCAAGTAAAAAGTGGCAGAAATGCCTTTAATGTCAGCACCAAGGAGAGCTCCTCTAAAATGATTCATAGAGGAACAGTCCCATTTAATTTGGGCAACTGGAAGATGCGAGTAGGAAAAGAAACCCCAGATGTTTTACTGAAGATCCCCTATCAAAAAGCCTCTGGACTTGAACTCTCTAGGTCACCTTGACTAAGACCTCGCTTGCTCATTTGTGCTCACACATCTTGTAGAATCACAGGTTCCTGCTGAGCTGCTTGAAAATAGAAAGAAGGCTTCCTCTTAAAAACCACGTGGGGAAATCGTGTTGCGTTGGCGTG
Organism: Dasyprocta punctata; assembly: GCA_004363535.1. Taxonomy (NCBI): domain Eukaryota; kingdom Metazoa; phylum Chordata; class Mammalia; order Rodentia; family Dasyproctidae; genus Dasyprocta; species Dasyprocta punctata. Next base: position 63,064 of record RJWM01008136.1, on the reverse strand, counting down.
GAATGAATGCCCAAAAACACAGTAGGAGAGGAAAAAGCAGCTGCAGGAAATACAGATTAAATTCACTTACCCTGTTAAAAATGCAATGGAAATGCCTGCTTTTCCCCAGATGTTTTGCTCATAAAAATGAATGAGCTAAGTTATTTGAGACTAAGCTAATGTAAAAGAAATGGAAATAAACAACTTAAAACACCAGGCCATGGTCAAAATTAGAGGCATCCAGGTTGCCTGTGAGTGCACATTTGGTAAATACTGTTCTGGGCTGTGTCAACTGTGGAACAGTCATCCAGGCTTCAGGATAAGAGGCTGCTCTCTGGTATCCAAGAATCTGGGATGTGTGTTTGAAAATTCGTTAGCTTTCCAAAGTCACTTAACAATTGACACTATTAAAATTTAAATCCAACACTATCTTCATCCATTTTCCAACAACGTGTCAATGAAGAATACAATATCACTACATTAAAAATCAACATGGAGATCTCTGCCTGTAACTAAAGCTTTTTCTTATTTTTCTTCTTGTTCTTTTGCTTTCCTTTCTTTTGTAAAAGACAGGTTCCCACTATGTGTCCTACGATTGGTTGTGGACACGTGGGCTCAAGAAACCCTCAAGTCTCAGCCCTCTAAGTATCTGGTGTTACAGACATGCACACCAAACCCAAGATCATCTGGAGATCTCAAAGGGATGTAGACTTCTCATGGATCCCCTGATTGAGATAATGATCCAGCGTGTCAGGTGTGGAGTCCTAGACTGTACCATCTAATGATTCTAGTTACAGCTAAACCTTGGGGAATCACTCTCAGAAAAACTCTAAACTCTGTAATCCCTTTCTAAACAGGTCTTATGATTAAGTAGGGGTCAGCCAGTAATAGCTAGAGTATTTACCTTGCAAAAACAAACAAGTGCATAATTAAAGAAAGTTGGCCCAACAGGATTTGAAGCAATAATGAAGTTCTATGGTGACTCTAGTTACCTGAATCTAACTCTAAGGCATGTGTCCCTTCCTTCTCTGATGGTCCTAAGAACATGCAGAGATACATATGGTGATAAAGGGTGAAACTGAGGGAGGAAAAAGTCAGTGAGCACATTCGGATTGAGGTTTTATAGAACTTTCTATTTGAAAAACATAAAATAAATCTCGTAAGTGTTTTTATTTGGAAAGCAATGATAAATGGAACTCTCCTCTGCCCTGCCAACAATAATTCAAGAGAATATCATTTGCTTTGTAAAAACTCAAACTTGTGACTTTCTAGATGGACAATGGTGAAAATGTTTCCATGTTCTTGAAATATTTTCTTACCATCTGGGCTTACCGTAGATTAACTCATTGTATAATCACCTCTATGTTAAACATTTTCTATGTGCCAAAAGCTCCATAAGAGAAATGAGAAACAAGGTACAACCTGCTCCCAAAAAGACGCCTGATGGTGGAGACATTACATATCTGGTGGCCTTTCTCAGATTTGACCTAGTACTACACTAGAGACATTAATGTGGTGAGTGAAATAAGAAGGTTTACAAAGAAGATAAATGGTGCAACTTACAAGAATGTAAAGGTGTGCAGCTCAGAACAGCTCAAAAGCAGTCCTCCTCAGCAGGGAGTGAAGACAGAGGGACCGGCCCTATCACATGGCTTCCGGAGGGCACACCTAACCTTTTCTCCCAAGGTAGAACAAAGCTCTCCCTATGTACTAAGTAAGAGAAAAGTAGGCTCAGAGTTGCTCCACGCAGAGGTTTGCTTGGAGAGGATCAGGTTCTTCGGGTGATCTTTTTCACTGTGGAATCAGTGTGAAGAGTGGATTCGAGTGGGGCAATGCTAGACACAAGTGAGGAAAGCTTGCAGGATCACTGCCCTAATCTAGGAAATAGTGTCTGAAGGGCTGACCTAGGGAAATAGGCTCTTTATGAGATCCCTGTGAAATGGATTGATGAGATGTTAAAGGGTAAATTATACTGGGAGATGTGCAGAAGAATATTATCTACAATGCTTTAGATACTTGACTTTATTTACCTTTCTGCTTTGTCTTTACACCAGTCATTACGGTCACAGTTAAGTAACCACCTGGCAATCATTTACTTGACGTCTTCCCTCTCTCACTAGACTGTAAGATTACAGAGGGCAGAACACCGCCTCCCTTACTTATCATCTTATCTCTAGGATTTACAGAGTGTCTGGCTCATAGCAGACATATAACAAAAGCTTACAAAAGAAATAACGGAGCAGGGACATTAAGAGGAGAGACAGGTGAGGTTAAAGAACACAGGGTGGAGACTGGGAGTCAGGTGTGGGCCCGTGACAGGAGGTTTTTTGGCAAAGATTTCAATTTCCTTCCGAGAGGCAGTTAAGTATGTGGAGAGTACCAGGGAGAGAGGCAGGCTGTGGATGAGGATGTAGCCTTCGCCTGCAGGAGAAATAGGACTATCACCAGAGAATATGAGAACGCAAGAATTTAGGAACCCTGACATTTAAAGTGTGGCCAGAGGGAGGGCATTCAAAAGAGAGAACCTGAATAAAATGTGGTCATAGAGCAGAGGAGCCAGTACGGGTTTTTTCCCTTTTGTGGCACACACTCCAGAGAGATAAGTAAAGGGCAGAAATGCCCATTGGCTTCGGCAGGTAGGTAGGCCCTGGGAACAATGGCTAGAGGGTTGCTTTGTGAAACAGAGCACAGGTGGATGGGAGGGTAGTGTGTGGCTACCACGGGGTTGAAGAGTGAACAGGAAGTGAGAAAAGGAGTTAAAATTACAGATGACTTTTCAAGAAGTGTGGCTGCAATACAGCATAGAAGGATGCATCAGCATGTGTGGAAATGTAAAATCTAAAGTCACCATTGTTGTAATAAACTTTCTAAGACATATTCCTCTCTCCTCCCTTGTATCATTCAAAATAGGAAAAACTACACTCCACTGTCAAATGACAATGATCGACTCAGGTGAGCAAAGACGACTGCAAGGAGAACAGCCTGCCGATCTTCTCTGTAAGCACCTCAGAGGGAAGGGGAGGAAAGAACTGCTTTTGTTGAAATCAAGTTCAATAAAGCTGGAAAGAGCTGGGAGTGGGAGTGGTGTGCAGGATGCACGATGGAACCACTGGAGAGGACATCATTTTCTTTGGGGTCAAGCCACTCTCCGAAGGGCTGTTAAGGGAGGTTGTTCTCCTTTCACTGTTTGTTTAAGCTTCCAGTGCTGGCCAAAGTCAGCTCAACCTATCATGTGTGAGACAAGGAACGAGAATCTGGTCTTGTTACCGGTAAACCAGGCAGAGGAGAGTTACTTGGTGGGAGGGGTTCTTTGCAGAAAGCCACTTCCCAAATGCAAATCAACAATAGGGAATTCCCTAACCTTGGCCGCTTTCCAGCAGCACTGGGCTCAAGGTTCAGCATCCTAACAACCTGAACTCCTTGCAGCCAACACCAAGCAAAATGCTATTTTTTTCTCCCATATAATGAGTAACAGAGTAGCAAGTCAACAGTCAACCCAGACGCTGGGAGACAGAACTGGGCACCTCTCAGGGTGGTAAAGTGAAAGTCTCAGGCAACACTGAGTTCAAAGTCTGCTGAGACTTGATCCCATCGGGAACCCTGAGCTCCACGCCAGGCCGGCTAAGAGCATCAGGGTTACTTCTCCAGGATGACAGCCATTCCTTATCTGTATTAAGCACCTGAGAATGTTGTTCAATGAATGCTCAAGGCTCTGTCACAGTGTTCCAATCCCCATTTCGCAGACCCGAGTTCATGGATAAGTAAGCGGCAGAGCTGGGATAAAAGCTCAGGGTATCTGCTCAGAAGCTCAAGGCCGCCACTGGTCCTGGTCACCCGTCACCACTGTCTCCCAGGACCCCGAACTGAATGAAGTGCCACCCCGGGGCCTGGCTATGGAGTTACGGAGGGCTCAGCACCCAGCTGCCGCGCGTTATGAGTGACACTCATTTCACTCTCTGCAGAGTACTCCGAGTCATGCGGTGCGCACCCTGAACAGAGCAGCCTGGAGCTGAGGTGTGAGAGCAGCGGTGACGGGGAGCCTTTCCACACGTTGGTTTTTAGCCCAGATCCCTAATGGCAGCAACTTGCCTAAACGCCATTCCCATTTTTAAACAACGGACAGACCCAGTCTCCCTCCATCCCCCATCTCTACCCCAGCAACCTTGACTATGAAAATCTGGGCCAACACCAGCTAATAAAGAGGATCAATGACTGCCCAGCTATTTTCACAGCAGCCCTTGTATGAATGAGAAGTTGCTCTGGATGGAGTTCTCTAGGGGGGCTCCTGGGTGGGGTGACACAGCCCCGCAATGTGCTGCCGTGGGGTTGCTAATCATTAACGGAAGCTCCAGGGTGGTAATCAATTCCCCAACTCATTTGTTCTCACACACAGCCACATCACCCAGGGGAGCGAACTGTTTGTTTTCCTAAGAAGGTTAAAAATATATAAAATAGGCCCACATCCAGAGGAAAAATGAGCCCTACACTGTGAGATGCTTTGAAAAGTCCCTGAAATTCGTTTCTTAGGCCAATGTATGGAGACCTTAGGTTACTGTGAGGAGGTGCTCTCTTTTAGGGAAAGTATGACTCTGAATTTTACCTTTCTAATTTTCTGTAGGCAGAGATATTTCTTTCCTATTTTGGTTGAGAATCCTTGGTAGGCACATTGCACAACCATGATTTTATACAATGGTTCCATGAAAGGCAATCATAGGGAAGGAAGAGAAGAGGAGAAATTGGTTCTCATGGCCCCTGTGGCTTCTTAATGTGAGTCCTGCCCGCATCATCAGCTCCTCCACCTCTCTCTCTGCAACCCAGTCTCTCAAGATGGCTTTTCAGTTTGTTAAATGAACCATGCTCTCTCTCTTAAAATAGGACCTGCACAGGTAAGGCTGGAACTATGTATCTGTGGGTACCACATTAACAGCGTCAACTAATGTGGATCCGAAGTGTAGACAGACCTGTATCTACACTACATGTACTTGACTTGATCTTCTTATTGTCATTGTTCTCCAACCAATACAGTACACCTATCCCCACAGTGTTCATAGTATAGTAGGTGCTACGAGTAATTCGGAGGTGGTCTGTACTATGCAGAAGGAAGGTGTAGATCATATGAAAGCACTATACCATGTTATACAAAGGACCTGAGTATCCATAGACTTGGGCATTTATAAGATCCTGGATACTCCTCCCGATTACCAAGGAGCCACAGTGTCTCTGATCAGCTTCATTCCCCAACCTTGCTTGCAGGCTTGATGCTTTATCCTTTTTATATCAGTTCAATATCATTTTCTGTAGGAAGGAGTTCTCCCTATCTAAATTTGAGTAATTTTACCCATTATGCCAAGGTGGTCCTTAAATTTCAGTAACATTCCCTATATCGACAATAGTTTATTTAGTAACTACCTTCTCTGCCAGACTACAAGTTTCAGGAAGTCAGGGACCAACTGTGTCTAACTCACTTCTCTATCCACAGAATTTAGCTCAGTGCTGGCACACAGTGCATCCTTAAGTGGAAGAAAGAATAGATCGATGGTTGTGTAAAGGAGAGACAGAGCACACAAACTAGGGAATGACTGCACACACGCATGAAGCGCTGAAAGAATGAAAACACCACAGGACAGGACATTACTCACTGTCTTATTCCCTGATCATTTCACCGCTGTACACATTTAGCCTCTCCCAATGTATGTTTCTTACCATCAGCTCAGAGGCCCATGTCTTTGCCACCTTACACTTGATACGTGTCCCAATTTCTCTGTAACCTTGTTAAGTGACACAATCATATCCTATCCTGTTCACACTGAAGTCATAAATCTGTCTCCCCGAAGTCTACACTCACAAGGAACGGTGTCCGCACAGCAAGTTTGATAATGTTCCAACAGAGGAGTTAAAATGTCACCAAAGGAAAGGAACACTTCAATAAACTACCCTATTTTAATGATAGTGGTAGAAAAGAGTGGAAACATAAAGAGTGTGTTTATATTTACCTTTAAAATAAGGGTAGGGAGAAGCGAGAAAACTGCCAGACTTATCCGTGCACGTCTATGTACATGCAGGGAGTACCTGTGCCCCTGCCTGAACTGAGTCTTCTATTTGGTAAGAATGAAGGGGCAGGGGAAGGGGGTGAAAATAAATGAAGCTGTGCAATGTACACGGCCCCGGTCCCCTCGATGAAAGCGTTGTTGTGGACTGCCAATATGTGCTAACGGAAATGAAGTTAAACAAATAAAGCCTTTGCAAAGGGAGGTGCTTCAGAAGAGACTTCAAAGCCAACGCTCTGCTCATTACCAGGGAGAGGACCCAAGGCCACACCAGATGTGTGAGCCATAGGAAGTCAGAGCTCAGGCCTGTCGGGAGGAGAACACAGAGCCCAGGCTCGGCAACAAGAGCGGTGGCCAAGGCCCTCCAACGTAGGTCAGGCTGGGCAGCAGCCGTGTTCAGGCCTCGCGCCATGCACAGAGGCAGCCGGCCAGCCCTTGCGGTGTCAGGCAGGACTCAGGACAGCGGGTAGCTCAAGCCAGGCAGTACCTTCGGCAGGGAGTACTTGGGCAGCTTTATCTGAGCAAAGGCCTCTCTTCGATAGGACACGTAGTAGCTGGCTCTTCCACCTGTGGTGACCTGGATCGTGGGGAAACACAAAGAAATTAGAGGAGACCACAGGTTACGGACAGGTTGTGAAGTCCCAGCCTGTCCACGAACAGCCACAATAGGTTTGCAGTTACCTTTTAGAGAACGTCCCCTCGCTGGCCTTGAGGCTCCAAACCCACAAAACCTGAGTTGCTTTTAAATTCATGGCGTTGACATAAGGGGTGGGTGTGACAAGCTTTCCACTGGCTGCCATTATCTGTAGGAGCACGAACTGACTTCTGCATTCGGTCACTGCTCTGCACACGTGCATACCTAGTAAATGTTTGCAGCGGCCAACACAGAGACCGTCGACACGACTGCACCTGCGATCTGCCCATTTTCAAGAATTTGTTAATCCACCGCAAGCAACCATGACACAATTTCCAAGGTATTTTTTTTTTCTGCATCTAAATTACTCTTGCTCAAAACTCCCATTATTTTGAAATTTAACTTCACCTCTCCTCTGAGCACATTTTTCTCCTCATATTTATAAAGCCATGCACGGAGCAGATATTCATTGATTCTTTCCATGTACGTGTGGCTTAACACAAAAAACCTTTAGAGAAAAGACTCCAGATTTGAAATTTGCAAGTTCTGGATTTGAATCACACCTCTGCTGTCTTCTAGCTGGGGGTGACAGGAGTGGTGTGACAAGGACAAACCCTTTCATCTCACTTCGGAAACAGAGGGGTCTTTGTTAGGTGACTTGGGAACTACTCCAAGAAACGGTGCTCCAGTCTGGGCTTGCCGCAAAGTCCTTGCCAAAGAGGCACAGCCCTGCGGATGGCTGCTCTCAGCCCAGTTACCCTAGCTAAGGGAAATTAATAGTCACGGGAGAAGGCATCATGGCCCGTTCAGAGACAACAGTGGGGCAACAATAGCCACCAAGCTGCTGTGCTGAGGAGGCCGGTACTCCAGGCACGTGCCCTGCCCTCACGGAGGCCTGAGTCCATGCTGGCAAGTGACCACAGCAGCGGCTGGGAGCAGAGTGGGCGCCACATCTCCACTAGAGGCCACCCATCCCTCCTCACCCCAAGAGAGGCCTCTCCCATGTGTCCTCCCCTGGGCTCTGCGCAGATCGGAAGCCCACAGAGCAGGTACCCCCAACTGCCCGGCACTGAGCTGTCAGAATCAGCACAAAGCAGAGCTTTGGAGAAACTGTGGTGCACAAGCTTGGACTGTGATGCTTGGAAGAGGAGAAACCTGTTTTCTCACAGATGTTCTGCAGTATCCTAGAGAAGCATCCTGTTTTCTAACTAAAGCCCTTCTTGTCTTGTAAGGCTGATTATTTCTATTTTGCAAGGAGTCTTTTTTTTTTTCCTTTTTAATAGAAGTCTCAGGTTTTAGACCAACAGTCACCCATAGTCACTGCATGGTCCTGTTTACTGTGTGATTTGGTTTTATTTTTAAATATAAAATAAACACTTGTCAATGCATCTGCCAATGCAAGAACTGGATTAACAGTTTTAAAGTTTAATATACATCAGAATCACTTTATTTAAACTCAGAACGTTGGGTCCAAACTAATTCAACTGAACTGAGTTACAGTTTCATTTTGTCTTCCAGGTGATGCTGCTGCTGATCTGGGGACCACACTTTGAACACTGAAGAACTAGGCCTTCGGCAACAACCCACACACACCGCTGCGTCCTTCACTGTCCCGAGCCCGGCCTCCTCTCCAGGTGCAACTATTGCTCTGAAATCTGTGTTTAAAATGATGATAAAGCTCTAAAAACATTGAGGTGAAATTCACATAACTAAACCTCACCATTAAAAAACGTACAGTTCATTGACACCTAGCATTTTCACAGTGTTGCCCAATCATCCTTCTAGTTTGTTCTACAATGCTTGTATCACCTCCAAAGAAGAACCCACCACAAAGCTTTTGATGCCCCAAAATATATCCCTCAGTCACCTGTCGTATGATTAAAATCCAGCTCTCTCCACAGACCACCCTGAGACCAAACATGCACTTTGGGAAGCAGATAGCATCCTAGAAGACACGGGATACCCCAAACGCTGGTCAGGTGGAAGCTTTTCTCCAAACGGCTCCACCAACACCCAAAAGGAACACGACTACAGAGCCAGGCCTCTTCCCGGCATTGGCAGGGCCCATTCAGGCTCCCAGTCACTGAGGGTTCAGGGATAACAGGGTGGTGTGTGTGCTAGGCTGACCCGCCGCACGGCCTGCAGCCTTGTGCACACACAGATTCGCTCTCACACCACCTGCGGGAGTTCACGATTCAGGAGAGAATACAGTAATCATGCTTCAGATGCGCTGAGAAAGGGTCAACAATATGACGCAGCCACGTGAAGAACAGGGAGACCAGAGGTTCTCCAAGGACTATCCACGTCTCCCAAAGTCATCACCATGGGTTCCTGCCAGCCTTTCTTTGTCCTGTTTCCATCTATACCGATGTTTTTTTTTTTTTTTTGCAGCACCGGGGATTGAACTCACAACCTTGCGCCTGCCAGGGCAGGCGCTTAAGGCACTCAGCCAAACTCTCAGCCCTAGTTTTTTGAGGCAGGGTCGCACTATGTAGCTCAGGCCGGCCTTGCGCTCGCGTTGTAGCCCAAGCCGGCCTCGAACTCACAACGCTCCGCCTACCTCAGCCTCCCGAGTGCTGGGATTAAAGGCGTGCACCACCATGCCCGGCTTATACCGATGCTTTAAACCTCAGTGAGTCACGTGAGTTCACAGAAGGGTTTTCTGATGCTGCTGATTCATTGTAATTTCTCCCACCAATCAATTCCTAAATTGGTTTTTTTTTTGAAACAGGGTGTTGCTACGTAGCCCAAGCTGGCCTTGAATTTGCACTTCTCCTGCCTCAGGTTCCAGCACCTGGGCTTACAGGTGTGAGCCACCACACCTGGCTGACAATTACCCTTGTGGTATACATAGTCTAAGTATTCCTATGGCTATCCCTCCATGTCCTACTACAATGCTGTAGCCTCTTTAATTCCTAGACAGCATTGGTTCTATAGTTTGAATGTTTGTGTCCTCTCCAAAATTTGTGTTGAAATTTAATTTTCAGTGCAATGGCATTAAAAGGTGCATCCCTTTAGGAAGTAACGAGGCCATGAGGGCGCCTCTCTCAGGAAAGGATGACTGTCTTAGGACAGCTACACGAACTGCACAAGTCTTTCTTTGTCCTTCTGCGCCTTCTGCCATATGAGGGCATAATGGTCAAGGCACCACCTTGCGAGCAAAGTCAGGGCCCTTCCAGACACTGAACCTGATTATGCTTTGATCTTGAACTTCTCAATCTCTGTGGGAACAGTGAAATAAACTTTCACTGTTTAGAAAGAACTCAGTCTAAAGTATGTTGCTATAGCAGCAGAAATAGGCTGTGATAAAAATTGGTTCTGAGAGGGAAGGTGTTTATATTCGGTAACAAATACCAAAATATATGGCTTTGGAACTGTACTGCTGTTAAAGTATTAGGGTTAAAGGCTGGAATCATTTTGGAATGAATGCTAGCAAAAGCCTGCAGTACCACGAACAGAATTATAAAGGTGATCCGGGTGAAGGTTCAGAAGAGGGGATCAATAGAGAAGGTTGAGCTCCGCTCATTACCTAAGAGGCCGTGAGAATAATGCTGGAAGAAATGTGGACTCTGAAAACAGCGCCAATTAGATCTTAGGCAGAAATGAAGAGCAAGGCATTGGAAACCCTTGCTATAAAGTGGCAAGAACTTGAATATTTAACAGAAGAAACATCTGAACAAAGGGTTGAGGATGTGGCATGGCTTCCTTTGACCGCTTAGTGAAATCTGAGATAAGAAAAACAAATCATGGAAAGTTTGTGACAAAAAGGAAAGCAGAATTTAAAAGCTTGGAAAGTTCTCAGGGTGGCCATTGTAAGCATGAAAAGGTGTGTTTGGGAAAGGACATCAAGGGTGTGGCCAAGCCAATGTTTCTTAAGGAGATCAGTATGAATGAAGGAAGTCAGACAGCAGTAGTTAGGACAATGAAGGAATGACCACAAAGCATTTAGGAAATCTTTGTGGCTGCCTCTACCATCACATGCCCAGAGTGCCAGGGCCTAGAGACGGAATGGTGTCCAGGGAGGACCTGAGAGCTCAGGGCTGGCACTGCCTTAAATCTCTGCTTCCCAAACGCAGGTCAGGACTCCTTGCTGTGATACAGGTGTGGCTCAGGCCACTGCTCTGGAAGGCACAGTGACAAACCTTGACAGCATACACCTGGTGCACAGGTGCACACGGGATGTTGAGGCGTGGTCACTTCCACCTATACTTCAAAGGCTGTCATGAGAACCCCAGGGCCATGAAGAGAATTGCTGCAGGTGCGGGGCTACAGCAGCGTCCACTAGGGCAATGCCCAGAAGAGCCATGGGGTTGGAGCCAATCTCTAGATCCCAGGACTGTAGAGCTATCAATGGGGAACTGTGGACACTGGATCCCAACTGGGGGGGTGGGGAAGCATTGCATGGGCTGGGCCGAGAAAATTCATGAGAGTGGGGTCTTGGGGAGGCTGGGGACTCAACTCTTGCTTGGGAGGTGGGACAAGGTATCAAAGGTTATCTTGGGAGCTCCAAAGTTAATGTCGTTCACCTTGCTGGCTTTTGGGCTTCCTTGGGATCTGATATTACTTTCTTGTGTCTACCCGTTCTCAAATGGGAATGTCTGTCCCATAGCTGTCTTAGCACTGTAGTTCACGTTTGCTTCCCTTGTTTGACTTCAGAAGCTCACAGGCTAGAGAGCGTGTTGTCTGAGGATGAGTGACTCCTGACTCCTGTCTGTTACTGACCCTTAACCAGGGACGCGGTGTCCCTCCCTCGGAGTCCAGCACAGAATAAGGGGTCAACGTGGACCGTTGAGATTAATCGGCTTAGCCCAGGAGACCTGGAGTTCGTCCGGCTTCCTCCATTGTTTCAGGACTAATCGGAGCCGTAAAGAAGCCGCCGAGCCCTCCTTCGCCAGCAGAGTCTTCCCAGCATCAGGGTGATACCAGCTGATGTATTTGCTGCCTTTCCACAATTATTTGTGTGGCTCCCTGGCAACCACACAAGGACGGAATAAAGTTTAGAGACTATTAATCTATTTTGATGAACTTTTCTCTTCCTTGCAAGCAAATCTGCTGGCATTGTAAATCCCAGAGATTATTACCACTTTCCCTTTCAGTGACGTCTTTTATTTTACATTTGATGAATGTCATCCAATTATTTGCTCTAGGCCCATCCGTCATGCTAAACACAGAATTAGCTGGGTCTTTTCCTTACTAATGACTGGCTCGTTAATCTGATTTTCTGGATTTACATTTTTCAGGTTTAATTGGGCTCCTGGCCAGTGAAAATGATTCCTTTGGACAAATGCACTGGCCATTAAACACATCTGTCTCTTCTGACTTGTTCCCGCTCTTGCCGTGACCAAGCCTAACCTGACATATCTTTTTTTGTTTTTTTTTTTTCATTCATCTATTTTTGGATGATGTTTTGCTGTGAAGGAAAGAGGGAAATAAGCCCACAAAAAGGAAACCAAAGGTCTTGAATCATTTCCTGTCTCCCTTTGGGGATTGAAAATTGAGCCTATTTCTGCCTTAGGTGAGAAAATACCTGTGAGGTTTTCAGAAATTAAAAGTGGACATAAGTAACCTGAAAAGAGGGATAGTAACTTACATTTTCAAGTACCAATTTTACGTTGAGTGCTGTGCTTTCATGATATTAATTAACACCCACAAAATAACTTACTATCAATACTATTTTGTGGTTTATATTGCTAGTGTCCTACAAGGTAGGTTATTAATAGTAAATAATATTTTTGGCACAATTAGTATGCCAGGCACTGTCACCCTATACATTTCTGTTGAGGTGAAGAGACTGACTTATAGGGGAGTTATGCAACCTACTCAGAGATACGTGGCAAATACAGAGGTGCAGTGAGGATTCATCTGACTAAGTGCATGCTGGTCCCTCAGACCTGGGAGATTCGTAAGCCTCTCCGTGGAGAGGAACGGATTCCATGTCACTCAACAACCAATTTCCCACATAAGATGCAGCAACAAGGCAGATTTTCCATGCAAGGGTTTCATCAGCTCTCAGCCCGGGGAAATCAATGCCCTCTTGTCGCACAGGAGTGACTGGCCGTGCTGCTGAAATCTGTGACTAAGGAGAGCTGTAACGGACACAAAGTTGGCTCACCCAAGAGCTGCTGTCTTCACAGGACATGGTATTTAGAAGCTTTTCTCCAGACAGAGGACCGACTGGGTCCAATATGATGGGTACAACCTGTCTAAGCCAAAACAAATGCTCCCTTCATCAGAATAGCTTAGTTACCTGTCACATGGCCCTGCCTCGCTGCCTGCTCCTTACAGAAGCAAGAGAAACAGCCCAGCTCTTAGAATGCACAATTAACTTTTCCAATTTCTTTGCTCATTAATTCCATTCAGGTTATTTAAAATAAATCTTGGTGTTGTTAGGACTTTCTTTCCCGCTCCACCTCCATAATTCTTTCAAAGATCACATTTCTCTTTTAAGAACAAAGAAAATAGGCTTCTCAGTACAGGACCATAAGCATCACCAAGCTAGGTGCCTGCTGTTTCAGTGACCAGGGAGGTTGAAGCAAGAGGACCATTGAGACCAGGAGTTCAAGGTCAGCCTCAGCAGCATGGGGAGACACTGTTTAAAAAAAAAGTTAATGGACAAACAGCCATAGGTCTCCAAAGGAAGGAAGTCACTGCAGTTACCATTAGCACCAGGCTGGCCCTGGGGCCTCCGTGTGAAAGGGTAGCTTGCATCTGTTGACTACAGCTCATTTCCCAAAGCAGCCTGGCTAGCTTACAGTACTACGCATCTGAATCAAAACTGCGGTGCAGCATTTGGAACCACACAGCATCCTATCAGCAAGTCATCTCTTCTGTAGGACTTCAGATTTAGTGTTAGTCTAACTGACATTTGTTCATTTTCTATCCTGCAGGTTCCGTGATATTAAAGTAATATGCAGTTTTATCTCCTTATGTCTAGAAAGAGCGATTCTATTGCCTAATAAGTGTACACTGTGCTGAGGTTGGACTCCTTTGAAATAGATTTGTGTGTAAAATTTTTTATTGCAACCCAAACCAGTAGCCCCAAAATAGCTTTACCAAGAATAGATTTAGCATGAGCGATGGCACTGAAGCCAATAGCGCCTTCTCTCCTTGTCTTTGTGGGGGTGCGTGTTGGTGAAGAAAAGCTATGCTCTTAATTTGGCAGTGTAGTCATGGGCCAAATAATACCAACAAAGCCCTGCCACCCTCGTTAGCCCAGCCAGGGAACTTCTGGGGGCCTTCAGTCTTCACAGCCTATTAGAAATGTCACAAGGCAGAGAAACAGGGAAAGGGGTTACAAAACCACGGAACTAAGGGTTTGTGTCTACACCATTCCCATGGTTAGAAAAATTAGTACATCTGACGCCCTGACCATATTTCTTTAAATGCGGTGAAGAAACCGGGTAAGTTTCCAATGGTGTAAATATTTTCCTCTGATTTTTAAGCACTGGAGCACATTAGCTGGGGTACCAGAACTATATTTGATCTGGCTTCTACCACTTGCCCACTTGGTGACTCTAGACAAATAATTTGACTTTTCTAATTTCCTTTTTATGAAAAACAGAGACATGAAGATTACCCTACTGGCCAGTGAGCAACAGGACTCAACGCGACATAGCATAGAAAGAGTTTTAGCCTTGCAACTGACACATAGACAGTTACTCAAAGCACATTACCTGGCCCTGAGGAACTGCAGGTAATGATGCCTGTATCAGCCACATCCTAGAAGTCTTGGGAGGCCTGACTACAGTGGTAGTCTACATTCACTGCCAGGGATAGGAAGGGGGGTGCTGGGCAGGCAGGATGCCACCTATTGCCACTGACTAGAAAGAGAGGGAGTGGAAGTCCTCTCCATGCCTTCAGAGGGTCACTTCTGGGGAGAAGTTGCTCACACAGACCACAAAGCTTAAGTGTTGTGTGCCAGAGAGTTACCAAGCCTGACTTCCATGGTTCCGTTTCCAGGACTCAGAGGAAGGAGGAGTTCTTGGGTTGCCTACCTGACTAACCAAAATGGAAGTTCCTTGCCATTCCTCCCTAGATTTTTTTTTTAAAAAATATTTTGTTTTGTGTAGATTAAAAGGCAGAGATAAGTGCAGAAATGAAAACTGCCAGACACTTACTCAATTTTCATTCTGGAGTGCACCATTTGGGGGCACTTGACTACTCCCAAATCACAAAGTAAAACCTAGATAGTTTATTTCTAGAGAGACAAGTAAGGGTGGCAGCGCTTGACAGGCACACAAAAAGGCACTTTCCATGAGCCCCCTGAATAGCAGAGTTAAAAGTTACCACCATACCACCTCTCTTCTGCTCTTAAAAACATTTCTGTTCCTTCTGGGCGGTGGGCATAAGTGGTCTTGTAAACAATGGAACCAAGGGGGGGTTGTTTGATT
Source organism: Dasyprocta punctata (assembly GCA_004363535.1). Taxonomy (NCBI): domain Eukaryota; kingdom Metazoa; phylum Chordata; class Mammalia; order Rodentia; family Dasyproctidae; genus Dasyprocta; species Dasyprocta punctata. The sequence continues at coordinate 48,014 of RJWM01008136.1, read as the reverse complement.
TATATTGCAAAGTGTCCACCTTATCTGTCACTGTCTATAGACGATTATTCCTGTGTGCTTGATCTATAACTTGACCTATAACATAGCCTATTTCCATTTATATGATTAGGCATTATGAGGTTAATCACTTGAGTGAAATCTTCCCAAGTCAGACACTAGCTTCTGTTTTTACCTTATCCCAAAACATTAGAAAATAGAAATAAAATGGTAAGCGAAGACAAGGAAGAAGGGTGGAAATTTCTGGCATCTGTAAATACCTGTGACTTTACTTGCAGCTTAGTCACTGATTTATCATGCAACACTGTGCTTGCTTACTAATCTCTTGGTGTCTGGGGTTATTTTATTATAAAAATAAGGAACCAGTACTTACCCTTTTCTCACAGGTTTTTGTGAGTAAATGAGATGCTAACACTCTTTCACGTGACTGTGAAGTGTTCTAAAGTTAGAACGAACAGGATGCTATCATAGCCCATGCTGTGCAGTGCTTTCCCTGCAAATCCGGCTGATGGTCCAGACATACCCATGCGACTGTGTGAGGCTCTGGAATGTGCCGGGTAGGTAAATGCACAGAATGAAGGGTAAGAGGCAACAGGGATGTAAGAAAGAGAAGCAGGAGATGGAGAGGCATGACCCAAGGCAGCAGTGTCTTCAGCCACCTGCGATGAACGGCAGGTGTATAGAGATGCTCAGAGAATAATTAATTTTATTGATGTTTTCAAGATACGTTAAATATCCTGAAAGGGCCAGGCAAATAAAATCATTGATTTTCCGTAGGAAAAAGGCCGATTTCCTGGGACACGGGATTTGCAGGTGGTCTGGAGGAGCACGTAGACTGCAGGATGTAACAGCAAAGCTTCAGCAACATGGGATCTGCATGCCTCATGAGTGAATTTGGGAACAGAAGTAGTTGAATTTAAGCCATCTGTCAAGCTGTTTCTCAGACAACACTGCCGGGTCCCCAAGAGAGCCATGAATCCTCATGAAATGCCACTGCTGCTTCTTGGTGCCTCCCCACTGTCCCTGCTGTGTCAGGATCTTCCTTCCTCCCGCAGCATGAGTGTCGGCGCTGGATGCACTTCACACACACTGCCTGCCCGCACAGGGCCCGTTGAGGTGGGACAGGCAGCACTGACACGCACAGACGCTCGGCCCCAAACGGCAGAGTCTGGGCTTCAAGCTGGGTTTTTAAACCTAAACCAAGTTCGTTACACTGCACAACCCGGAGTGGACCTACGTGTCTACTCCAGAGCCTTTGCAAAGAAGACCAGGTTAGGACGCATTTTCTGTACCCAAACCAAGCATCACTGAAAGCTATGGTGACATGAAACAAAAGCTACATCTCTGTGCTGCAGTGTAGTTCAGTGCTACAGCACCTCCCTGACATGTGCAAGGCCCTGGAATGGACCCCCAGTGCTGCAAACAAACAAAAACGCACCTAAGTTACCTCTTCCTTTAGGTCTTCTCCCATCCCAGTTACCCAGTGGAATTTATCTCTTCTTCTCCTGGTTTCTTTGTGATCCTGTAGTTCACTTGCTAGCTTTAGTCTTGACTTAAAGGAAGTGGGGGAATCTTGGCTCTTTTGCTGTACTGTAATGACTTTGAGGGCAGAAAATGTTTTATTCCTCTTCGGTTCTCTTAGTGTCCAGCACGCATGTCACAGCGAGTAGTACCTGCACAGAACTCTATGCTAGCAGGTTATTATTATTATTATTATTTTTTTGCCACCAGGGATTGAACTCACAACCTCGCGTCTATCAGACAGGCGCTTAAGCCACTGAGCCAAACTCCCAGCCCTAGTTTTTTTGAGGCAGGGTAGCACTATGTAGCTCAGGTTGGCCTCGTGCTCGCATTGTAGCACAAGCCAGCCTCGAACTCACAACGCTCCTCCTACCTCAGCCTCCCGAGTGCTGGGATTAAAGGCGTGCGCCACCACACCCGGTTTAGCAGATTATTTTTTAATTGTATGCATCTCTTTTGATCTGAGCACACAGGTTTGCATACATCCTTATTTTATACTCAAAGGTTTTAAGGTGGGCCCAAAGCCAATCCCAGAACTTCTGACTTGTGACCCTAGGTTCTTGCCACTTTTCTAGTCTTCTAAAAATCTGCTTCGCCAGAGTCAGAATCGGAAAAACACAACGGGAAGATGATTGCATGAATTTCTGTAAGCGGGCAGTAATTTTACATCAAATGCTTCTTTGCACAGTTCACACTGTAACACGGAAAACCAAGGCCTGAAAGGGAGCTCAGGAAACGTGGAAGAGGATGGCAAGATGTTCTTCCCTGCCCGGAGTCTTGCCCACATTATTAATGAAAGGTCTGGACAAATTCACATCACTCCTTCAACATTCATCACAATTAAACCTCTCATTGTGGGTACTGGCTTCAATTCCAGCGTAAATTACATTCTTAGTTGGCAAGCATTCATTTGGCACTTTGTGCCCAGGCTATGCCAGGCACCATGGGCATCCTAGGGCTGTAACCTCAAGGAGTTCATCTGCTGGTTGGAAAACAAGCCTAATACGTAAGATCTACAAATGACATTCTAAGACTAGTGATGATACCCTGGTAGAATCAAGGTGTAATAAAGACTTCCTCAGAATTCCTTAATTTGCTCAATTTATTCTCAAGTTTCTTCTATAATTATAAAAAAATCAGAGATGGATACTGTGGAGTCCACCCCCATCCTATCTGTGCTTGTAGATCAGACAACCAAGACTTCAGGTGGCAAAGCGATACAGGCAGCGGAAGACTGAGCTGGAATTTAAATTCACAAATGTCTGAGTGCGGAGACTTGGCATAACCCATCTTCTACCTAATCTTCCACAGCGAGACTTGTGTACACACATGCACAGTCACGCATGGTGTCAGATGGGAAGATATAAACACGGGTGACTCACACTCCCACTGCCCGGGGAGGAGAGTGAGCCCTCAAGACCAAAGGGCATTTGTTGGCTGGATAAGGCAATGGATTTGAGGGTGGAGGACTAAAGAAATCAGATAGACCAAACTGTTCCATGTAACAGTGGGAGAGATGGGAAGGACAAATTCACATCACTCCTTCAACATTCATCACAATTAAACATCTCATTGTGGGTACTGGCTTCAATTCCAGCATAAATTACATAACTAAAGGTAGTTATAAAGCTGTCTGGATCTTTTAGAAAGAAAAAGATCACCAGCAAAGCCAGAGAGGTTGAGGGAAAGGAGAATCGAGAAGACGGGTCACCAGTTGTTGGCTTGAGAAGAGGTGGTTTTGGATTTGGAAAAACAAAATGTGTGTGTGCGTGTGTGTGTGTGTGTGTGTGTGTGTGTGTTTAGAGCTTTTATTAAATCTTTTTGCTATGCAATACATGGAATAAACACTTTGCTTCATTTCTATTTAGCATCTTTAACAAAAAGTCTATACTACCCTGTTCAATAATCTTATTATGGTTTTACTTACTGGTTTATTTGTTTACTGCACAGAAAATGGTTTATATCACAGGTAAAGTTTTGCTTCAGAAAAAATACCTGAATTATAGCTGGATTGCTGGTAATGTTATCTGCGTGCAGTTTTTAGCTTATTTATTTGGGTTCTTTGTTGTGAAAATTAATAAACAGCCTTGGAACTAAGCCTACAATGGATTTCAAATCTCCCCTGTCCCTGCTGGCTACAATGTGCCCTTTGGGGAAAGCATTTATGCACTTCAGGACCTGGGTTTCACCTTGGACAGCGACACTGACAGCATGAGGCTCAACGCGTGGCTCACGTCAAGCAGAGACGGAGGACGCATGCCCAGTGCTCTGCACTCTTCCGCTTCCTGGGTTTCCTCTGTGAGAAGGTCTTCTTTAGCTGTAGTTATCATAACACTGTATGCTTCCAGTTTTCGTCAACAGTCACTCAACGGACACGCTGCAAACACCTACTTTGTTAAAGCTGTGTGTTCGAACTCACTGTCCCTTATACAAATCCTGACCCAATTTGTCTCAGGCAAATAAAACAGGCTGAGTGGCTCTTTCTCTTTAAAGAACAGAACCAGGCACCGATTGAGAAACAAGGTTCTGTGTCAAACTGCCTGGGTGAAACTTCACTCAGCAGTTTATAAGTAGGCTGTGTGACCTTGGGACATGGCTTAACCTCCCTGGGCCTCATCTGTGACATGAGGTAAGAGGCTATCATAACAACTAAATTCACTGACACACAAGCCCAGCTCATGCTCTCCATGCAGTCAGTGTTAGTGGAGAAGTATAATAGGTAATTGCTTCTCCAAGATCCACAGATTCTTCAGTAATGAAGAACCTCCGCCAGGACATAAAAACCAGGTGATAAAGACGAGGGGCATTCTTTAGGAATAAAATGCTGAGAACGATGGAAAAGAATCATGTCCAATCAACTTCACAAGGACACTTCAGAAGAAGTGACTCAGACATTTCACAGGAAGTAAGAAAGCCATCACTTCGACCTCTTCCACAATCACCTGGTAAGCAATTACAGGGCACAATGAAATACTAAGCACAATCATATTAAGAACACCCCAGTTTATTTCTCCATGCTGAGACCCAAGGAAGGCAGGAAAATGGCAAAACAGAAGGCCTTAGCCAGGACAGCGCTGCTCTCCTTGCATCCCATGGAATAACAACGAGTTTTCCCAAGGTGTGAGTCCCTTCTGAAAACACCTTCCACACGGGAGCATGGAAGTAATTGTCCCTTTGTGTCAAGAGGTAACAAGGCTGGAAGGAAAGACCAAAGCAACTCACTTCCGACTCCCATAAAACACAAGCTGGATTAGAAGCAAAGGTGGAAGAAGGCGACTGGAATGGAGACTGAAGAACCAGGCACTCGGAAGCCGTGGAAGCGCAGAGAGCGGGGAACCAATCATTTCTTTTGTGTGTTTGTCTTTTGTAATAGATGTTTTACTTGCAGTTCCCAGTCCAGTAGCTGCTGGTAGAGTAAGGTTAAGACAGTAAGAGAAAGAAAAAGGGGAAGCACAAAGGGAGGGAAGGAGTCAGGGGGGCAAACAGAAAAGGAATCCTCATGCCTCCTCTGTCCCACTGCTCCATGCTGGGCTCTGTCACTGAGAGGGCAGTGTGCCCCAGCCCCTGCCCTTCTGCCTGTGCTCCTGGCTCTGTTTTCTGTTTACAGAAGTCTGCAGTCTGCAAGCATCCCACCCCTGAGACAACTGGGCCCCTCCTCTAAACATCTTCATCCTATTACTTTCATAATCGGCTTCTAATGCTCTGTTCGATAGACGTGGGTCTGACCAGACCAAGCGCTTCAAGAGCTGTGTGGGGCGTGGAGCTATTCTCTGTGCCATTGATCACAAAGGCAGAAATCAATCCTGGCTAAGGAGAAAGAAGTTAAAAATAAATTGCAGGGATCGATTTCTGTTCAGACCTCCTGACTCTCCATTGAGGAAGGAGGAAGGAAGAGTGGGTCCATGGCCGCCAGTCTCGTAATCACTTCCAACGTCTCAGCTCCAAAAGCAAAACCTGGGCATATTTTATGTACACCACACTCTATCTGTATGACTAATGTTTGCTTCCTAGTAACCATCAGAGAAGAGAGTTCTTCTAAATTGTAAACTCTCATTAAAAGAGAAGTGAGGTTTGTCTAGTTTAATACAAAATTTCCAAAGCATGGACCTGGGCTTTATAGGTAGTAATAACTCCAGAAATATTTGTTGAGGGACTTACTGAATAAATGAATAAATTCCTGTTATTGTCTCTCATCATTATATATATATATATATATCTGTTCACAGATTTATCACAATAATGGTATTATTCTTATTTATTGCTTTGGTTGTATATTAGCTCCCTCTCTCTCCCCAGACTATAAACCCTCTTACAACAGGAGCTATGTTTTTCTTATTTAAATATTTATTTTTTACGTATGTATAACCTCCAGGGATCTTCACCTTCTTATTTACTTTTTTGCCTTTTTATTTCTTATTTACTGCATTATCTGGGTGTGACATACTCAGAAGATGGATGTGGAAGGAGGAAGGCAGGAGAGACTGGGCAGTTCTCCCGGGACTGGGCTCCATCCTCCATAGCTTTATATGAAAATCATTATTCGGACGTTAAAGAAGTGAGGGGGGCAGACGCTCCCGGGGAACAGCCCTCCTTTCCTCCTGACTGACGGAGGGGCCTACGGAGGGATGGCGAAGGGGCTGGCTGGGCGGTGAACCATTCATCTCTGCACCTTCCAAACACCGTCTAGTCCATCTGGGTTGGTTCTGCCCTTGAATTCCCACAGCCATTGTTGTCTGAGAGCAGCCTGAAATCAGGACCACCCCCAGAAGACTGGGAGCCATTCTTTAATGTGACCCTCTCACTTCACACAGAGAGCTGGGTTCCAGGGAGGAACATGAGGACCCAGTGCCACGGGGGGAGTCACTGGGAGGACTGGAGCAAAGTGCGGGAACGCCGCCCCTCGCTTCACACCCCCGGAGCACACTGCCTCGAGCCTCTGGAGGGGCCCTTCCTGGAAGCGCACACTGCTTTGTCAATTGGACCCCTCGAGTAAGTCCTGTTGTGAAAACTGGCTCGAGCCCCGCTTCTCCCTGAAATCTTCCCTGGACATGTGACACCCCGTGAACCTTCCTCAGTCCAGGAAGCAGCCCGTCCCCCAGAGACTGGCACTTGAGGAAACATTAGGGCATCACTACTCACGGAGAACGTCAGACCAAATAGTGCCATCTCCTCACCAAGACTGGACAGAAAATGACAACGACCACTTTGTTAGCTCCGCTTACCACCACAGGACCTTTGTTAGAACAAAAACATGCTTGATAAATATCTATAAAATGAATCAGTGAATCAGTACTTCTGTCTCAGGCTGAACCTATCTCCACTCTCAGTGCATAGAAGGTCTACAATTAAATCAAGTTGATTGATTAATCAACAGTTCTGCCACTAGGAAATGCCAAGAAGTCCTTATTCTGGTCAACCATGAGGGGTTTCAAAGTCATAGTCTTAAAAGCTGCTTGCAGAAATTCAAAATGTTTGTTTACGCCATTAACTAGTAATGGAGTTAAAGGCAGAGCTATTAAAATTTTTAGAAGCTGAAACTCTGAAATTAATAGCCATATATATTCTAGTTAGAATGGTAATGGGAAGAGAACTGGACTTAATAGTCTACTTTTCAGTCAACAATCCAGCTGCCTTCATTATCAAGGCTGTGGTTTTATGGCAATATAATTATCTTTAATGGAGAAGGCTCCAGTAAGGGGGCTCTCCTGGGAGCTGGGCTCAGCACAGAGAAAGTGGTGGACTCGCAGGGACTCGGCGGGGAAGGGGCGGGAACCCTCGGCCAGGTCGTGACTTCACAGGCCCTCTGAATCTTACAGGAGTCCTGGAAATAAGCCTCTTCCCTGGCCCCGACTCATTTTAGAAGCTGCATGTTGTGTGGCAAGAAGTACAAGGAAGCGAAAAAGGACAGCGAGGACGATTAGCCCCACTGCCACCCAGTCCCACGGGGCACCCCGAGGACGTGTGTTTGAGTAAACCCTCAAGTGTATCTGAGGGACAGCTCTTGGAAGCACGCACAGGACTGCATTGTACTGAATCCCGTGAAGCCTTTCTTTGGTTAATGGTGCAGAAAGTTTCTGATATGCAACAAAATTGAAAGAGATCTTGATAAAGAGCGCACTTGTCAGGGAGCAGAGGAGACTTTCCTGGCCCTGGTATCCAGAAGGGTGGGCAGCACTCAGTGATTTTGCTTGTCGAGTCATCCAGAAAAGTATCTGGGAACACCAGTTCTTCTCTGGCAGTAACTAGCAATGTGAAAAAATGAAATGAGAAAGAGATCATTGCCCTCTTTTGTCATTCTTTAGGAATCCAGGCAGGCCTGTCATACCCTTGACCTTGCCGTTTCCTGAGCTATCAGACAAAAGACAAAAGTGATCTAAACTTCACTGAAATTCTGTTTTCTCCATGGAAAAATAAAGATGGTAACATCTAACATGGAAAGATCTTATGAAGATCAAATTTTATTAGACCAAATAAAATGCACACGTCAGACATAAATTTGGCACTCAATAAATGTGAGGTCCTTTTCTTACTATGACAGCAACTCTCTGGTTCTGCTGATGACTGAGCAAAATTGGTGATGTAGTCAGTTTGAAAGAATGTTCTGAAGACTCACTGCTGTGGAAATGGAAAACTGCAGATTTCCAAACAGTGGAAGAGACTGAGAGCTGTGCAGCCCGCCTCACGCCTTTGAGGTGATGACAGAAACCAGGGTGGTCTTTTAGACAGCACATCTACTTCCTGACCAAGATTCAGGGGCTGCTTCTAACAGTATGAGACCCCCAAGATAATCACCGTGACTCCTGCAAAATGCATTGCACAGCATAACTAAAACTACCTCCTTCTCATGCATGTGCAGACACTAACAGTAGCAGCTTTCCTAGTGAACCACAATGACACAGCCTTCTATGTAGCTATTCCTAATCACACACAAAATAATTTAATATCTATGAGCTCAAAATATCCTATCCCTGTACCACTAGAAAGGCAAATATGGTTAATCACAGGGTGAATCACAGCACCATTCTCTGAAATTTAAAAAATAACAAAAACAAAAACGAAAACATTCCTTGCCATGTTTGCCTGGTAAGCAACAGGTATGGCAATTTTCATGGAGCTTGTTAACTCTGTTGGGAAGAAATAAAACTTAATAATTTATCAGAGACACGCCCATTAAAGCTCCGAATAGAGCAAGGAGATTGCCATGCTGTGCACAAGGACCCTTCCCTAGAGTCTCTCTGTCAGCATCCTGCAGAAGGGAGCAGGAAGACAGAGGAGCAGTACCAGCATGTGGGCAGTAATGGACACTGGAAGAGCAGGCGAGCTGGCATTGCTTGGGTAGGAAGTGGACAGTGAAAAGGACTGAAGAAGGGTGCTAGGAAAAGCCTGGCATAAAGATGGGCAACAGAAGAAGCACCTGTGCAGCAAAGGTCAGTGCTAGAGAGGCAGGAAAAAACCGGGGCTGTTCAAGGCCAAGGCAGAGATGCGAGGAGAGTACTCAGGACAGAAGGAGAAGTGGACAGCTCTGAGGACTGCAGCCAGGTCAACTAAGTTAATTATAGGAGGGGATCGTCCGAATAGAACTCAAAGACACCTTTGATGAACTTGGCAAAAGCAATCAGTGGAGCGGAAGAGGCAGAAGTCAGTCTTAAGAGGGATACAGGGAGAGGGCAATGAGAAGGCGGAACTGAATGCAGAGAGTACTCAAGAAAGTTGGTTGTGGCCGGCCGTGGTGGCGCACGCCTTTAATCCCAGCACTCGGGAGGCTGAGGTAGGCGGAGCGTTGTGGGTTCGAGGCCGGCTTGGGCTACAACGCGAGCACAAGGCTGGCCTGAGCTACATAGTGCAACCCTGCCTCAAAAAAACCTGGGCTGGGAGTTTGGCTCAGTGCCTTAAGCGCCTGCCCTGGCAGGCGCGAGGTTGTGAGTTCAGTCCCTGGTGCCGCAAAAAAAAAAAAAAAAAAAAAAAAAGAAAGTTGGTTGTGGATGAAAGACAGGATATTCAGAAAGTGAGGATGGGGTTCAGTGTCAGTTTTGTTCTACTTTGTTTTGTTCTGCTATTTAAGCAAGGAAAAAAGATATTTTTAAATACTTAAACATTGTTGGAAAGTCTAAAATGGAAATGTGCAGGGGAAAGGATGATGATCAATAAATAAGCCAGGTCTCTCAGAAGACAAGAATGGGATTGAGTGTTTGGATTTAGAAATTGATGCTTCCTACTTGGCTTTCAGAGTTTACTCTGCCCATAGTACTAGATATAGAGTAGGGAGTCTGTTTCTTTCAAGGTTGTCTTGAATTGGGCTCTTTTCAAAAGTAGAACCTTGACAAGGGCATTTGGACAAGTAGTTTTTATTTTATGAACTGTTCCAGGAAGTCAGGAAAGTAGGAATTGGGAAACAGTGATAGAGAGAAAGCCAGCCCAGGGGACATTACTGAACTAGCTCTCCTTGTGAACAACTGTGGCTCAGTCTTGCTGGGAATCCCATGAACGAGGCTCAGAACTGTCCAGCTGACACAGGAAGAGAACATATCTACCACCTAAGGATTGTCCCTGGCCAAGTTGCCCTGGAGGCTCTTGACCCCTAAAAGGTTGCTAACTTGAATGACCAAGGGGCCTCATGTGACTATCCCAAAGGAGGACAAATTGGCCCCAGTACAAAAAACAAGAGATCCACAGCCTAGCTGAGGCCAGACCATGGTAGGCCACCTCTGACACCTAGTCACTGAGGCTAGAAAGTTGTGAGACACACAACACAAAGGTCAAACTGGGTATCATCCCAACACAATCAGTTCCCTAACTTGTATCTATTTCAAATACTAACAGCAACTTTAAATCAAGTCACTGAAAACATCCATGTCTAGAAGATAACATCCCCATGATTAGCTATTTGAAGAACCTCCATTTGTGCTGGCTGTTGGAAATGCTGCTAGCTAAGATTCTGAAAGTGTACTAAGAATATACACCTGAAGATGGCTTCATTTTGGATTTCTTTTGAAGTTGTCTTTGTAACTCTCCCATTTTCCTTTATGCTTCTGTCTTGTAATTGTGTCCCTAATGATGAAATTGCTATTTATTTAACATTCAAAATCTCTCCCATTAAGACCAAATTAACATCATTTAAAATATCACCAAATAGTTTTACTTTGAATAATTACACTCTATTAATTTCTCCCTCAAGGCATTTTTGCTTTTAGAAAGATAACAATTTATTAGGCACATAGCCACACCACAGAGGCCTTCTCCACCTTGCATGATGCTGCATAAAACAGGATGTTAAAATGAAGTATCAAAGCCCAAGTGAGCTGGGGACCAAGACGCTACAAGTCTTGAAAGATGATTATACTTCAGAATATGGACGGCCCCATAAAGATCACAAGAAGCTGGGTTCTTTGGTAGCCTGTACCATGGCTGCCATGTGGGGAGGTTTTATGCACATATGTTGATCATGAATAATTAAAAATGAATTCAGAGAGGAGATTTAGTAATCTTTCATGTGATAGGCTTATTAAAATTCTTAAAAGAGGATGTGCATGCACAAACTAATGAGGCTGATTTTTGCATGTGGATTAGTTCCCTGATTCTTGCATTTTGTGGGGCTTTGTACTTTTCAAAGCATTTCAAAGCCATTATTATCTCCCTTGATCCTCACAACAACCTTCCAATTTGCACAGGGCAAGTAGCAGGATTCCATTCTACAGAGATGAGGGAATTAGTGCTCTGAGAATCTAAGTGACACGTCCAGTGTTCCTTGACTGGTACATGGCAGATCCCTGATTACTGCCCAGGGCTTAAACTCAGGGCTTGTTCCCCAGACCAGTCCACCAGCTACTGGAATCATACTCTGCCTGAGAACAGGGCAGCATCTGCCCCTGCCATGGCTTCCTGCACCCGACACACATGGAGGTCGCTCAAGAGACACCTGTTAATTGGCCATTCACAGCCCTATTGCTAGTATTCTTGGAGCATCGTCTAACATTTATAGCAATACGCTTTTTCTATGTTTATACATGGAACTCTTAAAAATTACCAGCAACCTGGATGCACTAGCTTCATTGTGGTTCTGAAATCACTCTAGGACCTGGACCTGCTACGGCTCCGCCTTCAGCATTCCTTCCCTTTTGATTACCTTCAGGAACGCTTACTATGAGCTGAAAGCAGCACTGGGTACTATTACACAGATCACCACAGTGCTCCCTGGCTGGCTGGCATTTTAGAAAGGCTTACCAAGGCTCAGGAAGGGACTACGTGTTGGGGTGTAAGTGAGAGGCTGTGGAGGGTCAGGGAGCCGCTGCCTCCTGTTTTGAATCTGTATATATCCTTCCGGGCTCAGGGTCCAGGTGTGCTTTTAGGGCACTTGTTCTTTCCTTGCGTTCAGCTCCCACAACCCAGTTCTTTCACCTGGTGTCATCTCCCAGGCAATCTAAGGTTGAAGCATAAGAATGAGGGGACGACCTGCCCCGTGCTACGGAACAAAGGGGTGCAGGATCATGGAGACAACGACCTGGCAGTGTCAGGGTGACCTTCCCCCCTCCCACCTTTCATCGTCTCTGCCTTTCGAGTATTTTATCTGTCTCTTAATTATGCACCTGCGCTTTTTCTCTCAGATGTTAGACACTGAAGATAGGCTGGCATCAAAGCCCTTTTTAGTGAATGGAGTTGCAGGGGCCAAGACAGTTGACTCCATGAGGGAGTTCATCCGTTTCACACGGAAGGTAACCGCCTGTGCCCAGGCGGGAGGACAGCACTAGCTGGCAATCACCCACTGCAGCCTGCGCGGCTCCTGCGAGCGCGGACCCGGCCCTGCTCATGCCTCCTCACCGCAGCCCCTAGTGGCCGGTGACTCCTATTACCGAGGGAATTTTCCCTCGCCGACAGCGGGCCTGCCTGCCTGCCCTCTAGAAAAACCATTAGAAAAGCTGCTCCATACAGCGAAATACAGAATTTTCAACTGTCTTGACTCAGAATGCAGAAATCTGCTTCTGCTCCGCAGAGGAAAACCTCTTTCTCTGCTAGCCGTGTGGAACAGAGGCGTTTCAGGCAGACTCTTCCCCATGAAAACAAGGCTCTTCTGGGAAGGATGCGCTCCTTTTGATTTCCTGATGAAACCCCAGGCCCCCTGCACAGAAACCTCACTGCCAGATTAACACATTTCACAGCCAGCCACGCATCCTCAGCTCAGTTTACTCAGCAGCGGTGATCAGACCCAGATCCCCCTCAGGCAAAGCCATCAAGATGGTACCTGCTCCTCTCCATCTGTCAATGAAAGGTGAGAACCAATCCCTAATTTGCAGGAACTGTGTGATTTACAGACCCTTCCATAACACGCATCATAAAAAAGGATTACAATACTCAGAAAAAGGAAATTATGATAGGTCATGAGAGTTTTCCTCTACAGCAGCAAATGAGAAAGGGTATAATTTTTGTGCAAAGATACTATCGTAGGGAGCTACTTAATTAATTTAATTAGCAAATTTCATTATACAGATAATCTTACCTGGAATTCTGAAATACATATATTGCATTTATTTCTATGAGGAGAAATGATATGGTCCTGGACCTCATCTGAATTCCAGTGGTTCTTTATCTACACATGTAAAAGCTTTACTTTTGACCCAGGCAGTAGATTATACCACAGAATCACTGGTTTTCAAATATTTTTCAGCATTAGAATCCTTTCGTCAAATGAAAATATATATGATGCTTCTGCCTTAGAGCCAGCGGACCATGGCGTGAATCCTGGGAAACTATGAGCCTCACAAACATCTCCTTTAAATTATGGAGGCTGGGGATTTGGTCCCAGCAGTGGGGAAGCTGACTAGTACAAGGCAAACTTTGGTGGTTCATGACTTTAAGTGATATTTTAACTTTTAAAAGTATGATATCTTCCATGTGATTTAGTGCTGAGATAATACTCAAGAGAAAAAAAAAAAACAAAACTCACAATGAAAGAGCTTAGCCTCTCCCTTCATCTTTCCTACTCTTATGTACAAATGAGAATATTTCCTACTCTTTTGTCAAATGAGAATAGATATATAAACAACATCTGAATCGCTCTGTTTAAGAAAGGGCTAAGAAGCCTGCAGAACCACCCTCATAGACATCTTCCTCCACTTTTAAAGCTTTTATTTATTTTTAAAACACTACATAAAAACACCAAAGTGCACATATCTGTAAGGTACCATGTGATATTCCCTTGCTTGTCTACATTTTGTGATGTTCAAATCAGGCTAAACATACCTCCCTCCTCAAACACCATTAATCATTTCTTTCTGCTGAAGACATTCGCAGTCCTTCCTTTGGTCTTTGGAAGTGTACAGCACAGTAGCTTCCCTTCGCTCACCCATCACAGAGCGCACACCAGAACTCCCTGCTCCTGTGTGACTGTAACCAGGCTCCCACTGACCACCTCTCCATCACTCCTTCCCATTATTCTCCCATCTGCTGGTAGGTGCTATTCTGCTTGCTCTCTCTCTCTCTCTCTCGCTCTCAACTTTTTTGAGGTGAACACTTTTAGATGCCACATATGTGCGACATCACACAATCCTCATCTTTCCATGCCTGGCTGATCTCACCTGACATGGTGCTCTCCACTTACATCCGTGTCACTGCAAATGACAGGGTTTCATTATTTATGGCTGAATAATATTTCATTGTGTGTACGTACCACATTTTTTATTCACTCTTCAGCTGATAAACACTTGGGTTGTTCTATTTGTAAGTTATTATCAATAGTGCTGCAATATATACAGAAATATAGATGTCTTTTTGACATACAGATTTCATTTCCTTTGGATAAATATTCAGAAGTGTAGCCCCACCATTTTTTTGTAGCTCCTGAGACAATGATTCCTGAGGCCCAGTGTAAAATTACCAAAAAACACCCTTTTTGTACATAAAGTAGGAAAGATGAAGGGATAGGCTAAGCACTTTCATTGTCAGTTCTGCTTTCATTTTTTCTCGTGTTATCTCAGAACTAAACCAAATGGAAGATATCAATGCTTTAAAAAGTTATAAGTCACTTAAAGTCATGAAACACCAAATTTTGCAAATCCCTTGTACTAGTCTGCTTTCCCATTGCTGGGATCAAATACTCAACACCCACAATTTAAAGGAGACGTTTATTAGGTTCATAGTTTCAGAGGAGTCACTCCATGGTCTGTTGACCATAAGGCAGAAACAGCGTGGTGGAGAAGCATGGTGGAGAACAGCTACTTAAGCCATACTGGCTGAGCAGAGGAGCAGAAGTACAGGGTCAGAGAGGAAAGGCCAGGAATCACATATAGTACCCAAGGTTACATTTGCACAAGACACACCCAGAAGTATACTGTACTGCACAAATTCTCTAGGCATTCTCCAAGTCAATTAAATTGAGAATTAAGTTTAATGTCATACCCCTTAGGCTCATCTTACTGTTATTTAGTTGCTCAAATTTTAAGCATAAGGAAAATAATCTTCCCCTATCAACGCTGGTCTGCTAAGGGACAGACAGCATCCTTCAGCCAGATGTATAATCCTCAAGGGCCAGCTTGACTGCAGTGACACTCCCTGGAGATGTTAGACTCAAGATGAGGAGTCATATGTCACTTTCCTCAAGGTTGTTCTTTGGTATATGGTACCTGGGACTGGTGGATGGCTAATTACCCTGATGCCTTGATATTAGGTCAGATACAATCTATACAAGTTACTCGATTGGCCTGTGGGTTTTCTGTTTTAACAAAGCCCTCTGTGGCAGCTTTATTTCAATGAACATAAGGAGAACTTTGGCCCTCTCATTGCTTTAAAGGCAGATACTCATCACCAAAGTCCACATCTTACTTTCTCCACAAAGTCTGTACTGATCTTCATTTCAATTTTCAAAACTCATACACCTCAAAATGACCTAAAATTCATAATGCTTCAGATGGCTTCCAATGATCTGAGACGACTTGCAAATATATTTTTAGTGCATAAATACAAAATAACCGCCAAGAATTTTACAAAAACCAGTTGATGGTAGAGAGGAAAGAGTTAGGAAAACTAACAATACTTTCATATTTCATGCAAAGGAGTTGATAAAGTTGACACAAAAATTAGTTCTGGGCTTTCCAGTAATTATAAAGAGAGCCCCGCAAAAATTATTTAGATTTGAAAAAAGGAAATAAGAAGTTTATCTTTCCAGGAAATTTTTCTGGCTTTTTCTCCTGACATACTACTCCCTCACACGACTACACATGACCTTGGACAGAGGGGTCCTGGTTCACTCTGTCCTCTCCCTTCCTTCTCCTCTCAAACACCTTTCGTCCTCCCACATCTTCCCCTGGTACAGAATACCTCTCTCTTCCACTGGTTTTGCTTATCTTTAGAATCTTCCCTAACCCTCCCAAAAATCCAGAAATACCCCTCAGGCTGGCTGGGCTCCTCTTCCGTACCCTAAGATCTTCCCAAGAATATAGTACTCATCACACTGCATTATAATTGTTTTGCTGTCTGTGTTCCCAGTGAGGCTGAATGTATTTAAATGTATTTAAATGAATGAATATAAAAAGGGCACTGAAAAACACATTGGGCAATTCCTGGACAGCAGTTTTATGAAAACACAGAGACATTCTACATATGGGCATTTCTTATGCAGTGAGAAGCTGGCAATTACCCTAAGTTGTCTTATATTGTTAGCTGCAGAAACAAGATTTCCTTGCTTGAAAAAGATAACTAGCTACACTCCTTGAAAATAAGGACACTGCCTTATCTTCTCAGTTCAGTTCAGTTTGACAAACATTTATCGAGTACCAGACATTATACTAAATGCAGGGGAAACAATGATGAATAAGATGCGTTTTGTTTCCTTTTAGCATTTACAGATCTAGCTGAGGAGACATAACACAAATGCACAAAGAAAATGCCCTGGCGCTTGGTCCAGTCCCATTGGGAGATGTCAGGGAAGACTGAACATAGGAGGTATAAGCTAAACTTAATCTTAAAGAAAGGGTTTCTCTGCAAAAAGGACATTGTAAGGAGAATATATCTGAAATGCATAAGAGGCAAAGAACATGAAGGTATACACGGGAAGACTAAAATGGTCTAGTTTCACAGAAGGACAGGAAAAGGAAGGCATGTGGGAAGCAGCTAAGCCTGTGGGATTCACCTGAGGTTGCTGGGGTGAGTAGGATCCAGGCTGTGGAGGTTCTTGTAAGGAACGATAAGGAAATTGGATTTCACCCTATGGGTGATGAATAGCTTCTGAAAGTAGGAACATTGACATTTATTTTAAATAAATGACTCTGGAAGCACTGTTGTGAATGAACTGGGGGTCAGTGTGCTGGTCTGGGAGCGAGGGAATCAGTTAGCAAGCTATTGCAACACTTCAGGAAGGACATGATAAGGGTTTATAAATGGTCTTAAATAGCCAAGTAATAATAGTGCTTCCTCCTTTTCCTCTCATAAATCATCGCAGAGCAACAGGGAAAACAAGAAGGAGAAATGCAAACTCTATACTTAATGAAAATTTAACCCCAAAATACAATACATGTCGGAAGGAAACCATATATATTGTGCCCTGGGTAGTTTACCTTCTGATAAGAACACACCCAAAATAAAGAAAAAAAAAAACTTTGAGTCATATGGAGCTTCACTAAGAACCAAACAGTACTCTTGATAAGTGAAAGCAGAATCCTGATCTGTCATTAAAAAAGCCTCCTGGAAGAGTTGATGAGTGGGGAGCTCAGGTCACTAGGGAATAAGTAACAGGCGGCCAGACACGTGGCACACGCCTATAAGCCCAGCTCTCCGGAGGCTGACAGAGTCGATCATGAGTCTGAGCTCAGACTGGGCTGGGGCTGTAGTTACGTGTGGAGGCCCTGGGTTCAGTCTCAGTACTGTAAAAGAGGTAATATTCAAAACCATAAAGATAAATGAAACAATGCAATAATCATAAAATAATATAGAAAAATAAAAGTGGAAAAAGTAAAAGGCAGAGACAGCAGACATAGCCAAAATATGATTCCATGGACCAAATGAAAATTGTGACCATATTGTTGTGATTAAAAATAACCTACATGGGGAGGTTACTTCTATAAGAGAAGAATTTAAAACAGAAATACAAGAGCTTAGGAAGGATATGATGAGATAACAAAATGAGATAAAATATGAGCTGGCAAAGTTCAGAAAACATGGTAAGGCAGGAAAAAAAAAGAAAGAAAATGGAAAAATGGAGCCTGGATATTGGATAGTACTACATAGTTATGCCAGAATAACATAAGATTGTCTATATATCTCATTTTACTCAGTTTGCTCAAATGAGGATAGGATGAAACAATATTCATCTTTGTTCTTTCCTTTCTAGTATGTGCTTTCTGGCCCCTGATGGAAAATAGCAAAAGTAACAAAACTGAAATAAAATAAGTAATTCAAGATATGTCACAGAACTTATGAGAAACTGAGAATGAAAAAAATCTATTGAATGAAAGAGACCCATACTGTAAGGGAAAAGATTGACATAGTAGGTTAACCACAGAAAAACACTAATAAGTAACTGGCATTCAATATAAAGACAAAAGGAAGTTTAGCTGTCAAAGGTAAATGAAAGCAAAAACAACCCCCCTCCCCGATACAACAAAACAAAACAAGACACCTAAAAGAAGAAAACCACTAACTGGTCCAATACACTGAATTTGAAAATTAACGGAGCAAGATTATCATAGAAAGAATAACACATAAATTGTAGAATATTAGGGTAGAATATAGAAGTAGAATATTAAAGTGGAGTAAACAAACATTTTCAAAATTCGAGTTTCAGCTGATGTAGAAGCCTTTACTAAAGGGCAATCTTTGGACAACAAAGATCTAAATGGGAAAACTACAGAAGAGGACTGGTGGAGACCACAGAAGACACACACCTATAAAACTAAGATCAAACTACCGTGGAAGAACTGGGCAGGACAGGACACATATATTCTAAATGACTTCATTAATAAGAATGGGTTGGGACTGTGAATTTAGCTCAGCGGCACAAGCGCCTGCCTGGCAAGTGGGAGGTCATGAGTTTGGTCCCTGGTACTCAAAACAAACAAAAAAACAAAAAAAGCTTGTTAAAAAAAGAATGGGTTGGGAGCAGGGATAGAGTAAGAGGTCACAAATGCACACTATTTTTTTTTTCACATTTCCGCAGTACTGTTTCACCAAATATTTAAGCCCAACAGACTTGGATTTTAAGATAGTAAGGGAAACACTAGGAAATGCTACAGTAAATCAAAGCTGCATAGTAGAAGAATGTGAGAGATGCAAAGAAACTGAAATGCATGGAAACACATTAATTTTATAATTGTTCACAAAAGGATACACATGGATATAGTCCAAAAACAGAAAATTTGGTATGTTACTGAAAGTTATACTCATAAAGATAAACAGAAGTGAAATTTAAATGCTAAAGATTATCAAAGTAACACATCAGAAGGCAAGGAAAACAGACCATATAATAAGAGCTAAAAAAAGTAATCGCAATTAAACACTAAGCAAACACTGTCATTGCTAAGGCGCATGTGTTCTATTTACCAGTGCAAATGGCCAAAGTCACCTTCAAGAAAGAAAGGGCTGCCTAACTGCAGGTGGTGAACCAACCGACCTTTGTACCTGTGCTATGTGGAGCCCACAAGCTACTGTCATTCCTTTATTTAATGTCAGTCATGACCACTTGATAGTTGCAAATGTTTATTTTCTTTTTTTTTTTTTTTTTTTTTTTGCGGCACCGGGGATTGAACTCACAGCCTTGCGTCTGCCAGGGCAGGCGCTTAAGGCACTGAGGCAAACTCCCAGCCCTGGTTTTTTTGAGACAGGGTCGCACTATGCAGCTCAGGCCGGCCTTGTGCTCGCGTTGTAGCCCAAGCCGGCCCCGAACCCACAACGCTCCGCCTACCTCAGCCTCCCGAGTGCTGGGATTAAAGGCGTGCGCCACCACGCCCGGCTCCGCAAATGTTTATTTTCAACTTGATGGTCTTTTGTATTACTTTGGGCATTATTAACCCATTTTTTTCTTAACTCATTGATAGTAAAAATGAAGTCCTGAAACAGTCTGCAAGAGGCCCACTGGATTCTGCATCCCACCACCCTCTGACCTCATCCCTCAGAGCTCAGGGCCTAGTCTGCCAAGTCCTCTGGTCCAGTGTTTGAATTATTTCCCTTTGGTATTTATACTTACTGTCTTCCTGATTTCCGTTTTGTGATTTCAAAATGCTATCAATATGCTGACAAGCTTCCCATTTCCATACTCAGCCAGGACTTCCCCACCACCTCTGTTCCTGCACTCAGCCTCGAAGGCCTAACTGCCCACCCTCTATCAGGGTGCAACAAGCACCCTGGGTCTACATTCCCTGCTAACTATGTGGCCTTCTGCCACCGCTCAAGGAGACCTTTCCAGGTGACCCTGAACCAAAGGGCAACATCTTCCCACCTCCAACACTCACAGTCATCTCTACCCATAGCACTTGTCATAGTCTAGTATATTCTGTGAGATAGTGGAAGACAGAGAGATAGCAAACATTTGTATTCCACAGGTTTCCAGGCATCGTTTCAGCATTTTACAGGCATAACTGACAAATGTGATCCTCCCAACAATCCGTGAGGTAGATGTTACAGTTATATTCTTTTTACAAATAGGTCAAATGAAGCAAAGTTCAAAGTCACACAACTAAGTATGGCAAACCGCAGTCCGAAAAACTACTAGCTGTAAAACTCTACATGCTCTTACTAGCCATTGGATGTATATATCAACACATAACTTTTTCCTTTCTCCCACACGGATTAGTAAGGCAGTCAGGCAGGAGCTTTGCTGTGTTCATTACCTTAACCCCAACATGCAGATCAGAGGCCAGGTAATGAATAAAACTTTACTGAATGGTGAAACTTCATATCTCTTTCAAATAAAACGCAATATTGCTGATTTTTTTTAAAAAAATACTTCTCCTTCTATAATTGGAAAAGAAATGTTTCAAGAGAACTTTAAAAATCTGGTTATCCACCTGCAGAGTTGCAGAAAACTTTATGCAACACAAGACAAAAAGGTGATCATTTCAAGTTTTGAGTCGTTTCCCAGAGACAATTCTGACATGGTTCATCATTATGTACAACGTTAGCATTAAGAAAAGGGCAATCAGACTGGTAAATTCATAAATCACCTGTGAGTTTCTGCTTATAAAAACACTTCAGTAAAGAGACAGAGAAAATAGCAGTGGGTGGGGACTCACAGAAGGGGAAGGAATCATATAGGGGTGATTTCAGCAGAGGCTAGATTATTTGCAGAGACTGACCTTCACCTTTCTACTTTGAGGGTCATGTCACCAATTGTGTCGGGGCTGAGAGAAGCCTACTGATTTTGTTTTGTCCTGTGGTACACCCATGCTGGGATGCTGAGACAGCTCCCAGACCTGTGTGTCTTCAGGACACGGTAGAGGTCACAACTGCCTGACGTGAGAGTCATCAGAACATGGAGATGAGGTTCAAAGCCGAGAGATTGCTAAACGACGAGTCTGGGTACAGAGAGAAGCAGGCCAAGGACAGAAGTCCTGAAAACACCAAAAGCAAGGACTAGCATCGTATATTCTGCAGTGCATGTGTTCAATGAATACCTGTGAATGAGATCATGAGAATGACGCTGACCTACCAAGATTGAGAGAAATAACCCTGAGCTTCTGTCTTTAAATCAAACTGAAATGGAATTTTTTTAAGTTTCAGAGATTTTTCTCTTTTACTCTATCTTTCAAGTTCATTTTTGAGTACTAGGCTACTTTTCCTGTATTTTCCTTGACTTCAGAAATCCATGTAAATACCAGGCATGGTGTCACACACATGTAATCCCAACACTCTGGAAGGCTGAGACAGGAGGATCCTAATTTCAAGCCCACCCTGGATAGTTCTGTGATTTAGTGAGACCATCTCAAATGGTGATGATGATGATGATGATGATGATGATGATGATGATGATGGTGGTGGTGGTGGTGGTGGTGGTGGTAATGGGCTGGGGATGTGGCTCAGTGCAAAGGCTCTGGGCTCAGTCCCCATTACTGCAATAAAGAAAAAAAATCCATGCAACTGAGATGTAGAAAAAAGTAAGTATAACTGCTACACACCACACCCAAACCCACAAACATGAAAGTGTTCATTAAACACCCTGATTTGGAAAGACATCAGGCAAGATCAAGCGTGAGGGAGCGGAATGTAAGTACAAAATATTTTGTGTACAATGGAATTTGTAAAGGAGACAAATCTATTCTGTTTTAGCAAGTGCTGGCTCCTAAAGGCCCGTGCACTAGAGGAATGGTATCGATGTGGACCCTAAAGCTACAGAGGTACACAGGAAGGTGAGGAACACAGAGCTGGGGTGTTGATACACTGTCTCACAGAGGACACTAAAAGGCCAGGGGTCAGGCAGAGGCTAAGCATATACTTGGGTCTGAGCAAACTCAGGAGAGGTGTCTAGGCTGAAGTTTCTTGTGGGAGACAGTTTGCAAAACAACTGAGAGTAGAATGATGGGAAAACAGTGTAGAAAAACTCAAGGTTTTCATCAAGTGCCGAGATGGATTTGTCACCCATGCGCGCACACACACACACACACACACACACACACACACACGGTGTCAGCCCCTGGTCTGAGAATCACCTCTTCTTTTTCTCTACTCTTTGCTCTGTGTAGTGCCTTCTCCCAGTACCACAAGAAGCCACAAAACTCAAGACCTCAAAGGATTCACCCTTTGCCTGCCTAAAAATGTTAAGTTCTACCTTTTTTTCTCTAAGAGTCAGAGTTCTAGAAGTAAAGATTTGTGACTTGCACACTTGAGGGAGAGGCTAGCACTGGAAAGAGGGCAAGATTTCCTGAGTGCTTCACTTTTCCAGCAGGAAAACCCTAGAGATTCTTAATTTAGCAGGGATTTACAATTCCAAGGTAGACAGGTCACTCAGGACTGAAACAGAACGTGGCTTTAATAAGTTACTTAAGGTCAAAGGCAGTAAGATGCCTGACTGTGAATAACCTCAAACCCCAGCCAAAGACCTAATTATGTCGAGACAGCTCTGTTTCCAAAAAGCGCGAGCAGATGGAAGAATCTGAGGGCCACTGAGCACCCCAGGAGGTACACTGGCCCTAACACCCTCAGCCCGCGGCGGAGGCTGGGCTCTCTCGCTGTGAGAGAAAGAGGGACTGTCCCAGCTCTGCAGCTGCACAGTCTGGGGAAAGCCTTCCTCACCTTCCCAGGAGGCAGCGCGCCTCATCCTCTTCCTCCCATTGCTTGCACTTTCTGCACTCACCTGAATGAAGATGTATTCATCCTGGACAACCAGGGAGCTGACGTCAATGGAGCGGGCAAAGGGGCCACTCCGAGTGGTCTCTGCACACTCCTGGATCCTGCAGGTGAGGTAGTGCGCATCTGAAAAAGGAGGACACAGTGGCGCTTAGACTCAGGAGCAGTGGCAAACCGCAGGCCCGCCAGCCAGTGCGCCAAGCTCTGCTTAATGGGGAATCAAGGATACTATTTAGAAATACAATGGGATTTTACTTTCCTGTTCATGAAACTCGAAAGCATTATAAAAACATGGTAATACTTAGCATAGACCAGGGAGTGGTGAAAGAATTAATCTCCTGTCCTACCGGCAAAAGAGTACACTGTTTTAACTTTTGGGAAGAACAAATTTGAAGTAGCTATCAGAATTTTACCTGTGCATATTTCACACCAGCAATTGTAATTCAGGGCACGCTTTCTACCAAAACACTTGTATTATTTTCACGAAGCAGAAGAGCAAAAATGTTCATCGTGGCATTGTTCACAGCAGTGAAAAACTGAAAACAAGCTACCTGTCCATGGATTACAGAACACTTAAAAAAGCTAAGATACGTACATACAGCAGAGTACCATGCTGTAATTAAAAGATCACAGAGATACATATGCAATGAGAGGTATTTCTCCAAGATGCAAGACTCTGCCACTTTTTGAAAAATTATTTAGCATTTACCTATCTGCCCTCACAAATATACAGGATTGTGCTACTACACACAAAAAAGTTTTCAATGGAATATGTAAAAATTACCAATGATCACTTTTGAGAAAAGGAACAAATTTAAGGAAGCAGACAAAATTGAATTATTTTTACATTATGTGCAACTTTGTTATTGTTACAACACAATATGATTTATCTAAAACTTATAAAGCGTGTATTACTATTTGTGAAATGGCCTCAACGGCTGACCAGCTCCCTCCTCTCGAGCAGACCAAAACAGATTTTGGCAGCAACAGAAACAGAGTGAGAAAGTGTTGGTTCAGACTCCAACGACAGAGACAACCAACCCCTCCAGTGAGCTGATCCTTCAGCAAATCTACAGGTGAGTCTGAACCCTCTGAGGGTAAAATGGAAAAATCTTTATAATCCAGAACCACATGCATCATTACATAGATAGGTCTATGCAGTAGCTACTCTGTGTAGAGCGTATGGCTAGCATGGTGGGGTGGCAAACAGAGGTAAATAAAGGCCATAGATTTAAATGAGCAAAACTTTATGATTGAGTTTTCAAAAAGAGTTGTTTAAATTATTTCTGATTATCCTTAGCTAGTCAGTTGTCTGACTGATTCAGTAATTATGTAGCATGTACACATTATGTAACAGGTATAGTTTGGGTGCCAGAATTCTATACAGCAAGGAAGGAGACAGAGGCTCTGCAGGCCGAGAGGACCTGCTGTCCAGGAAGGGGCTGTGCACGTTTACGCAGCTAGCTACTGTACACTGATTTCTAAACATGATGCTAACTTTAAAAACAAATCCATGTCGATGGGAAACAAATTCCTTATGTGCTGTGCATTTCTCCTCCTGGAACGTTCATGAACGAGCTGTGGGCTACCTGCACTGGCGACCTTGACCCTAGCACAGCTGAGGTCGCTCTCGTTCCCTGCATCAGCACCCCTGGTGCCTGCCGAGGAGCTCAGGCCTCTTCACAGTTTTTCCTTCCAGACTGTGTGTGGTTCCTGCACCGCTCTGAGGTATTTCCAGGTCTCCTCTTCTGTGCCACCTGACTGGGACTAGACTTCTCAATTGCACTACCCATTGCCCCCACTTCGTGAACGGAGTTCACACGGATTTAGTTAGAAAACCCGATGGACAGGATGGAAACAGCCAGGCACCTTTAAAACCTAAGGCTTGGGCTGGGGATATAGCTCAGCGGCACAGCACCTGCCTGGCAAGTGCAAGGTTCTGAGTTCAATTCCGGGTACCAAGTAAATACATAAATAATAAAACCTAAGGCTCGCCGCCTAGTTCCTCCAGTTATCAGAACCACTGACAATTTTGAGCAATCTCCTCAAGGTCTATGGAATAGAAGGCCTTCGACAACCAGTCTCATACACTCCAACAGCTAAGGCACCAGGGAAATGCTCATGAGTGTCAGCTGAGCTGGGTGGGTTGGCCAGAGGTGGCAGCATGTGGGCTGGGCCGGATGGCTCAGGAGCAGTGGGCACCACTGACGCCAAAGGCAAACGCTGGGCTCCGGGTGGCAGAGTTCATCACCCACACGCACAGAGAAGACCTGCTTTGCTGAGTAAAGCCAAACGTTACTATTTTCTTAATGCAAAATACTCTGATTTTTAAAAATTGACCATGATTTAAATTTTTAAATAGGGCCAGGGATTTAGCTCAGTGGCACAGCGCTACCTGGCAAGCACAAGTTCCCAAGTTCGATTCCCAATACCAAAAAAACAAACAAAAATTTTTTTTGAAATATGGTGCAGACCAACTCCATGAGGGCAGATGAACAAGTCTGTAGTCCCAATGAGACCCTGGGGCCCCTCGTTTGTGATCACGGCTCTCCGCTTTGATTCCAGGGTACTCTCTACAGGGCAGACCCTTCCTACCCCATCCCTGACCTTGAGTGAGGCCAGCCTGCCCAACAGTCTCCAGGGATAACCCGCATGTCCCTTCCTCTTTGTCTGTGTCCAAGGAGCAATGAACAAAGGCCTGGCCTCAACTTCTGGCTGAGAGGGGAGGCGAAGGCAGGGAGCCCAGGCTGGGCTTTGGAGCCACTGCTTCCCACCAGGGATGTCCTTGGACCTGCAGAGATTTATTAATTTACTTTTAGAATCAAGCACCAGAACACAGTGAAAACCTGCAGTAAATAGCTGTGAAGAATGCTCAAGTGTTGATATGACAACCTGGGTCCTTCAGGTGAGCCAGTGTCTAGAAAGTTCCTCACACAGGTAATGAAAGATACACACAGAGGAAACCTGCTTTATCCTTCACACTGACTCACTTTCCCCGGTCTATTCTCTATTCACTCTCTCATTTGGACACTTTTGAAAAAAGAAATCAAGTGCATTCAAGGCCGTCCCAAACAAAATCAAAACCTACCTAAACCTTGGCCCCTGACAAGTGAGACACTGTGCCAAACTCATCCTACTTCTTGGCTCTCTCTCTGCTTGCCACTGCCCAGCACAGAACAGAGGATCCAATTTTGAGAGCAGCAGCACTAAAATGAGTTTTAGAAATCCACTTAAAATTCAAGGGCCTTGCGGTCTTTAGCTAGAGTCATAGACTGGAAGTCTGAAAGGCTTTTAGTTTTCAAAATGTAGAGCTATGATAAGTGCTTCAGTACCCACTGTCTCATAAGCTCCCGTGTGTGTGTGTGTGTGTGTGTGTGTGTGTGTGTGAAAGACCTGGCCACCAACCAAGGGTGGCTTAGGGTCATGGGAGAAGAATGGTGTCAAGCTGAACAGGGAACACCATTTGGCTCAAGCACCACATTCGTCAAAGATCTCAAATGGGAACCCCAAACATTTTTTCCAAATGAGGCTGGATGCAGTTTCACAGATTTTATGATGAGACTCAAAAGATATTTCTCATATAACTTGAAATACCCAAATATGTTTCCAACAAGTGTATTTGTCTAGTACCAAATAAAATCAAGTGATCCAGATCTTTTGAGCATATTGTGATGTTTGAGGGCAAGGTCTCTAAGGCTACAAAGTTCTGAGTTCAAAATCCGGGCTTTTTTGTATCCACTGCCTGTGGCACAGCTTCTCCTCAGTGAGGTATAGACAGCTTGGTTCCTCTCGGGACTGTTGCCAGGATTTTTTTTTTTTAAACCAGGATTCAGTAAGATTATGCATGAAAAATGCTTAGTACATTGTTGAATGTATTTTAAAAGATGAGTAAATGTTAGCTATTTTTGGCGTATGAAAAGAGAGGGAAGGAAACGTAATTCTCAGCATCCCTTTATATATTCAATTTGTAACAGGAAATATG
Organism: Dasyprocta punctata; assembly: GCA_004363535.1. Lineage (NCBI taxonomy): Eukaryota > Metazoa > Chordata > Mammalia > Rodentia > Dasyproctidae > Dasyprocta > Dasyprocta punctata. Next base: position 21,253 of record RJWM01008136.1, on the reverse strand, counting down.
GTTCTATTGTCAGGAATCAAAAGCTCACCTGATAAGAGGAAAGTCTTATTCTGAGTTCATACAGAATCATGGTTTACTTCGTTTAAGCACCTCAGGTGTTCAGATAGGAAAAAAAAATGTATGAGCTGGGAAACTCAAGAAGGGCATCCAGGAAGAGGCCACCACTGAGGTCAGTCTGGATGGGAGAGGGTGCTACATGAGAAAGGCATTCTGGGAAAAGGGGAGTGAAAACTGCACATGGACCTTTACATTCTCAGATAAAACACTGGGATGACCACACTGTAGATCTCACTGAGATGTCCCCTGTGGAGAAACCAGAGAGCTATTTATTAAACGGTTAATCCTTGGGATTAACACATTTCTAAATGTAAAAAGTCTTCCTAATCTACTTAAAAGAGCTGGTGCCCTATCTGTTGCTCTCACAAAAAAAAAAAAAAAAAAAAAAAAAAGTCAAAGTTTTTGTTCCCTGCACCATGAATAGAGGGACCCGCCTCTTAACTTTGAAAATATCAGGCTCAACTTCAAGGTAGCCGTATCACAGCAGGATGTGTAGGGAAGGTGGTCACATTTCCCGTGATGCTGGTCTCCAGGCCTCCCCAAACTCCACGGGTCAGACCAACGGTCTCGTAGAGCTGGAAAGGCTGCTTCAAATGGGCCGTCCTTTCCTTTTCCTTTGGGTCAAGTTGAACAGTGAATCTACAGGCCTCCTACCAAGGCACAAATGAATATTCCTTGGGATTCAGGCTAGAGAGAAGAGACTCAAAGAACTGGAGAACGTGAACAGAGAGACCAAGATAATCTAAGAGCCTCGACCTTCAGTTCTTCCTAAGGTCTGCCATTCCTGCCAGGAGTTTTGTAGGGCTTAGGCAAGCAGTTCCTAACTTTTTCCAGGGAGCAAGGCAAGCTTCTCATCCCCATCAACAAAATTTTACCCTAAGTCCCTGTTGGGGCTCTGTCGATCCTTTAAAAAAGGTTACATCTTTACACTAGTAATAAAGTCTTAGTCATCTTCTTCTCTCCTCAGGCTGACTTTATAAAAAGTCCCAGTAAATGCTAGTTAAACCGAACTGAATTACATTAAAAGCCTATACATTTTTGTCATGCTGAATTATATAGTGACTTGTGATTATGTTTTGCCTTTGAGATTACTAAATATGCAAACTTCCTAGACATCATTCCTTTTGCCACCCCTGAGTAAACAACTTCCCATGATTTGCCTGACTTCCAACCCTTTGGGTAATATACACATTGTCAGGAATTGAAAAAAATGAATTAAAACTGTGAACAAAAAGCAAATTCAGCTCTTCAGGTCTGTTCTTAGAGAAATACCCAGGAGCTGTTTATTTTAAATAACAGCATTAACTCCCAAATGCAAATACGTAAAAAAAATAACCAGATTCAAGTGAACTCTGAAAAGTTTAGCCTCTGAAGTTTCCTCGTCCCTGACCTGGAAGTGAGACTAACCGACCACAGACACAGAGCAAGCAAGGGAAGCGGCACTGCAGCACACACCTAGTGCAGCCCCTGAGGCACAGCAGACCGTAAAGGCAAACAAAATCGACACAACAAAAATGGTGGTTTTGGTTCATTGGGTTTATGCACTTAAGGGTTTACGACACTTTTAATATTTTAGAGGAGAATTTTAACATTCTCTGTGTTTTTAAGGCACAGGGAACAATCTGCCAAGTTTATAGATATTGAGAAATCATGAAAACACTGAAAACCTTAGAAGTCTTGAAACTAGTCAAGGCTCTTTCCACTTTATGTGCCAAGTAATCTGACCTTTAAAATGACAACTGCATGGCGATGATGATGACGGTGATGCTGTTCATGATGAGGAGGAGGAGGAAGAGGAAGCGAAGCATCAAGACGAGGACAAAAGTAATATTTTCAAATTCTCAAATGTGGGCTAGTATTCTAGGAACTACGTGCACTGATTTATCACATTCCTCCAGCGACCCATAAGAAGCCGTAATTATCAGCCCCATGTTATGAAAGAGGAGATGAGGGCACAAAACCACTGAGTAGTTTGTCTAAGTTCTCTAGCGCTAGCATGTGATAGAGCTGAGATTTGAACCTGGATAATTTGGCACTGGAACTTGTAATCTTAACCATTCCATACCTGAAACACAGAAGGAAAAGCAGGATGACAGTTAAACTAGAACCCACATTCTAGTTCAGTCCCTCTCACCAGCTGATTATTTGACACCAGATACGTTGTTATCCATGTTGATACCTTTTAGAAAATTATGCATCTTGAAGAAGCATTATTCATTCCAATTTTAAAAATGTTTTGGAATCTTTTTATGAAAGACAAAGGGTTTGGTGCCTCTCCTCTAACTGAACAGAAGGCAAGCAGTCTGCAGTTCCACGGAGTTTGCTTCACTGCATCTTTGTTTGTGCCTCTGAGCTCTCAGACAGCTGCTAGAGTTCTGAGCGATACAGTTCAAAAGTCACTGAACTCACCAATAATCCCAGTCCTTTAGGAGTCAATAATACATGTTTCTAGAGTCTAGAGTGTAAGCTACAGGGCTAAGAGTCTCACTTCGTGCCCCTGGCCCATTTGCTTATTTCTGTCCTCTTGGAGTTTGCTCCAAGAAGCATTAGACTTTACGTTGACTTAGGAAGGAAGTGCAGGCACCGGCTAAGGAAGGCCAGTGACGGCACAGGGACAAAGAACTGGCACACGTGCTGCAGTTTTGATTCTAGGAATCTCAGCAGTCGAGGTGTTGTAAAAGCTTCTTGTCTACATCCAGATCAGCTTATCACCTCAGTGCCTCAATAAGACGCTCATCCAGCTGTGCCCACAAATTTCCAATGAGGTGGAGCTCAATACACCACGAGGCAGCCTATGCCATCTTGGGGGACTCTTAATTGTTACTCTCTTGCTTATTAAACTGAAATCTGCCTTGCTGTCAATCATAAACTGTAATAAGTTCTTTATTGGAAAGCTGATAAAAAATTATGAAAATACTTCTTGTATTTGTCAATATTTTCAAGCAGGTAAAGCACTAGATGACAGACCAAAGAAAGGTTAAAACATTTGTCCAAGGTCAAACAGCTTTTAAATGAGTCTAATTTGCAACTCTATTCGTATTTCCAAGTTAGTGCTCTTTCTATTGATGTTCAATTGCCTATTGGATGTGGTGTGTGTGTGTGTGTGTGTGTGTGTGCATTGCACGCATCTATTGTTTTTCAGTGCCCAAGTACATAGAGAAAAAAATGATAATGTATAGGGGACATTCAGAGGAAAATAATTTCCCAAAAATGAATGGGAGAAAAAACATTTAAATCCTGAATCTCATGGCAGAAGCAGATTTATACCATTGTTAACCATGCTGACTGGCTTTTACCTGTTAAAATCCTGCCAGGGCAAGAGATAATTCAGCGCTTTTAGCTTCATCTGGAAGTCTGGCTCCCAAAGAGAAGGACCAGGATTGGGACGGAGCAGAGATTTCAATATCTAACCAAGGACAGGCACCCACTTATGCTGGCTTTGCTCCAGACTGTGGGCACTAGGCCTAGAGGCGGGGTTGTCAATGTCACAGCACACAGCTGTCCTGCCCCTCAGCAGACTTTTTCTATCTAGAGTACTATTGTCCCAAAGATGTACAACGTGAGCCACAGGTGACTCTCTAAATTTTCCAGTAACCATATTTAAAAAGTCAATAGAAGAGTGAAATTCATTTTACTGTGGTTGGTTTAGCCCTAGACATGCCCACCACACAGCCATTCCATCAGGTCATCATATCAGAGTTATTAAGGAGCTATTTTTCATTCTTTTATTCAGACTAGGTCTGTTAAACTTGGTGCATATTTTTCACGTAAAGCACATATCAGTTTGGGCAGCACCTGTCAAAGACTACATATCCACATTGACCATACAGCCACTCTATTGGACATCATGGCACTAACATAATTCTCCCACTCTCACTCTTGACCATCCCCTTGGAAGAAATCAAATGGTCCTGCCAGCTACAACTTAGCCATGGTCTTTCCTGTGCGGCCTTCACTTGATCCTCTCCTTTTAGCCTCACAGCAAACTGACCCTGAGATTTAGGTCCAAGTCTCTATGGCCCTTAGCACACTACGTTATTGCAGGGATCTCTTGTCCCATATACCAGTGGGATACTGTGATAGAAGTCTGCCTGGTCATCAGCATGTCCTCTACAGCAATGATCCGAGTGGAGTCCCTGGGCTAGACACAGCATCTAAAAGTTTGTCAGAAATAGGGATTGATGTCATCATGAGCTGTCCAGATGGAGCAGAAGCACATTCAGGTTGGAGAAGCTCAGATTCAGTGCAGTGGTTCTCAATCCCGCACACACTTCTGACTCGCCAGGACGATTTTTACAAAGGGATAATTTTCAGGACCTGTTTCTATAGCTTCTTCATGCTTTTATTTGTGGTGCGTGTGTGTGTGTGTGCGCGTGTGTCTGTGTGTTTATGAGTTCCCCAGGTGATTATAATACTTGGTTTGAGAACGACTTCTTTGTGATAGCTGAAAAGCATTGTACTGTAGAGAGTGAAATATGAGTGGATGAAAAAATATAGATGAAACTTCTATATTGATATTTTCTGTATTGATATTTATATGGATGCCAGTAGCGCTGTCTTGTTCTGGGAACCACATAGAACATTTAATTGCCCTTTTGCTTCTGTTCCATGAATAAATGAACAAATGAATCATTAATCTGCTTCAGTTTACCAGGATGGAAAAGGAATCTGGACAGCTTTAGTTGCTTCCCTGAATTGCACAGTCTTTCAGTGGAAAAACTAAAACTAGAATTTAGGTTTCTGTTCTCTCAGTCTGCCTGACTGTAAATATCTAAAAAATCATTTCTCCCCACTCCTTTAAAGGATAAACTGATAGCAAGTGTCACTCCTGAGGCAGTGGGGTGGGAGAGGTGGTCAGCCTGGGGACCAGGGCAGGCTAAGCCTCCACCAGGGCTTGGAGAATCTACTCAGCTTTCCTCTCAATTTTGGCAGACAGTGCAGGCAGAGTCGGCAAGTTCATCGTGGTGCCAGCAAGAAAAGATCTGCATACGGGGCTGGGCTGCTGGGTAAGCACGTCTAGCTATGACGTAATCCATGGGACACCGGGAGCAACATGCTGCAGACCTCACAGCGTGGGGACGCCATGCTCTGCTCTGTGCCACTGCCACACTCACAGGAGGACACGGGCCAAGCAGCTTCCCTCCCGTCTCAACACGATCTGGAATTATGAGGAAGCTGGACAGGACGGGGAGGACGGTCAGGGAGACACAGCAAAGCTGCCCTGGGCTCTAGAATTGGAGGTTGAGTTCTCAGTGGGCTGGCTTGGGCACTGGCTTTTCATCTGCTGCATTCCAAACAGAACACAGCAAATAGAGATGTAGGTAGGAAGTACCTTAAAATGACCAGCGACTGTCTGCCAGAAACCATCTGAGGTACAGCTAAGGAAACCACAGTTGAGTCATGAAGTTTCATCATTATGATCAGGCAGAAATGTGGATGTACCGTTGGGGTGCAGCACAGGAAGCACTCCTACGACCCTGCCCAGGTCCTCTGCAGCGCCCCACCAGCGCTGCCTCTCTCTGCTGTGTCCCAGTGTACAGCCCAAAGCCTCGCACACGCTTTTCCAATTCTGCGAACTCACAAGTTGCTTCTCTCTATCCAGAATACCCTGATAAAGTCCTATTAATCCTTTAAGCACCAAATCAAACATTTCTTCCCGTGGAGATGCTTTCCCCAATTTACTCAGGTTATTAGTCACAGTCTTCTTTAGGATTCAATATAATATATGCTCAACTTCATTAAAGTCCTTGATGAGATGTGTGCAAAGCATTGGAATACCTGTCCATCTCCCAGCAAAACAACAAGCTCCTTCATGACGGGGACGCCACTGCACATCCCTTCAATGCCCCCCGCCCCAATTTTAAATAAATACTGACTAGATAAAGCAAGATCTAGGTATAAGAATCAATGAATATCTGAGTGAATGAATGAATGAATGAATAGGATAGATGAGAAAGCATAGGATGTGTTATAGAATTAGAAACCAGGAATTCTGCCTTTTAGCTTTGTTTTCACTATAGAATTTAGCTCTTGTATTTTTTAAACATAGAATTAATGTTTCCAAATATATACACAGTGAATTTTTTTGGCCTATGTTTTTACATATTTGAACAAATATATAGATTTCCATGAACTCTGCCACAAGCATATTACAGAAAATTGGCACCACGTTAAAATAAATTCTCTCCAATAATTCCCTATCCTGGCAGCCATTAATATATTCTTCATCTCTATAGACTGTCTTTCCTATGAAATCACATTAATGCAATTATACAACATGTAATCTTTTGAGACCTGCTTATTTTACTAAGCATAATGCTTTTGAAATTTGTTTCTGTCGTTGCAAATATCAATACTACTGAGTAGTATTATAGTTTATAGATGTACCATAGCTTGTTAATCAATTCATCACTAAAGGATAATGAGGCTGTTTCCAGCTTTGGGTGATCATTAATACATTTGTTGCAGACAACTGCATACAGGCTCTCCTTAGGAAAATAAAATTTCATTTCTCAGGGATAAATGTGCAGGGGTGAGGCTGACAAAGCACACGGTGTGAGTAAAGTTATGGGGAGTTACCAAATTTTTTTGATTTTTCCATTTTTTACCATTTTGCATTCCTATCAACAATGTATGAGAGTTTTATTTGCTTCACATCCTTGTCAGTTCTTGGCATGGTCAGTTTTGTTTATTTCAGTGGTTCTGATTGGCATGTGGTGATGTATCACATGGTTTTCATTTATGTTTCCCTCACGCCTAATGATGTTGAGCAGTATTTTATGCTGTTATCTGTCATCCTGTATCTTCTTTACCAAATGATCTGTTCAAACTTTTCCCCATTTCTAAAACAAACAAACAAAACAAAACAAAAAAAGATTGCTATTGCTGTATTTTGAGAGTTTTTTTGTATGTTCTGGCTACTAATTCTTTGATGGGTATACCATTTGAAACATTTTCTTCCAAAGTTTTAGTGGTTAATTGTTAAAAGCAAATGGTATTTTTAAATTTCTGATGAAGCTCAATGTCTCTATTATTTACTTTATCTGTTTTATTCTTATTGTCATCTCTATAATGATCTCTTTGTCAACCTAAGATTCTGAAGATTTTTTGTTTTCTTCTAAAATTTTAAATATTTTATGTGTTACATTTAGATCTATGATCTATTTTGAGTTAAATTTGAGTAAGCTCTGAATCATAGGTTGAAGTTAACTTTTCCTCAATTGTTCCAACGCCATTTGTTGAAAATGATACCCTCTCTCTACTGATTTTGTTATATATGCTGCCATAGCGCTCACCTCTTTTATTAGTTCTAGGAGGCTGTGTGTGTGTGTGTGTGTGTGTGTGTGTATGTGTGTGTATGTCTCTGTGTGTGTGTACAGACTCCACAGATTTTCTCCATGGATGATCATGTAGATGAAAACACATTTTAGTTTTCTTTGGCAATCTATATCAATTCCATTTCATTTTCTTGCTTTATTGCAGTGTCTAGGACTTCAAGCATGAAGAGTGCAGGAGGAGTAAGGGTGACTATCTCTGCCTCTTCCTGCTCTCAGTACCTCATCATGAATTATGATATGTATCATAGATCTTTGTAGATATCCTTTATCAGAAATTCCCTTTTTTTCCTAGTTCATTAAGGGTGCTTTTGCCCTATATTTTTCCCCTATCATTAAGTAGCTTTGTGAATTCAGGTAAATTTGAATGGAAGCTACCATGTAAGAAAAAAGAGATGAACACATACTGCACAGTATACCTTTCTATGCCCCTCAAAGGTTAGAGATGTTATTGAAGTCTGGTAGCCTGGGTACAGGGAAGTGCCCACGATGTATATTACAGAAAGGACCGCGCACATTTGACTGGGGTTTGTAAAGTAAAATACTCCTCCAATAATGCAGTTTGTCTGTACGCACTTCCAAATAAAGCTGGGTTACAACCAATTCAGTAGGTTAAGAGAATCTTCTAGCTTAGCGGCACGGCAACTACCTGGCAAGTGTGAGGTTGTGAGTTTGATTCCAGGTACAATAAATAAATAAATAAATAAATACGTGAATACTGAAAAACAGATTTTAAAAATCTGGAGAATATAACACAACTAACATATACTGTCCCTTAACCTAAACAGAGCAAATGATATTTATTCCTGTTTTATTTCTGCTAGAGTTTTTGTTTGTTTGTGTTTTGTTTTGTTTTGTTTTACTCTTCAGTTCTTGATTTCTGAAAGTAGACCAGGGAGTATTTTATGTGTTTTCATATCTAATCTCAAAATTTTACAGCTGCCCTACATTATAGGCCTTGTGCCAATCTTGACTAGAATTCTTGAACTTTCAGAAAATAAATTTAAATTTAATGTAAGAAATTGCTTTAACAAACAACAAACAAATAAACAAACACATGGGTGGTCCACAGTAGGCATGGGTATATTTTAAGCCCCCTGGAACCCAAGAGGTTTAGGGAAAGCAGCCCTGCACTCTGCAGGATATCAGACCATCTGATGAAGCTTCTGAACCCTGAACTATTGTGACCAAAATACAACACATGCATGGCTTTAAATTTTTGATGTAGGAAACGAAGCCAACTCAGGGTGGCTATGAGTGACTCCTAAGGTCAGTTCTCTGCTTTTGTCAAATGTCCTGTTCAGCTCCTCCACGTCCTGACAGCTCCCTCATCCTTCTAGTCTCCTCCTCAGAAGCCAAAAGTCAGACCCCACAACGTACCATCTTCATGGTCAGCGACTCTAGATACGTGACATTATCTTCTTAAGTCTCAAATAGCTCTTCTGTTAAAAAGTAAATCCGAAAAGAGTGTGTGTCACACCTGCCTGATTGAGAGATGAAACTTAGTGAAGGGAAAATAAAAGGAAGGAAGGAAGAGAGGGAGGGAGGAAGAGGGAGGGAGGGAGAGGGAGGGAGGGAGAGGAAGGGAGGGAGGGAGGGAAGGAGGGAGGCAGCAAGGGATTAAGGAAGACAGGTAGAGCTCCAGACATACTGTAACAAATGCTGACTGCCTCCCAACGCTGCTTCTAAAACTAAAACTAAAGTGAATAAAACATAGTCCTCAAAATGGATTCTTCGGGCAGGCACTTGTGGTCAGCCTCAAACAGATTTCTCCTGCAGAAAGCATGTGCAGTTTTATGTAACGCATTTGGGATGACATAGCAATGCCAAGAGCCAGGAGCAAACAGAATCTCCTTGTCAGAGGTGCACATTCCAACATTTCCATAACAGCTCGCTTGCATGGTTAGCACAGAACCTTGCGAGGTGATCAGGGCAAGGAGAGCATTTTCAGACCACAGAGGAAGTCAGAGATTAGTGTCCCACTCCTGGTCTTACAGCCAGCGGGTGGCAGAGCTCAGGACCCCTGCCACACATACACAGGAAGGGCCTGGGATGCTGTACCTTCTGGCGATCCTACTATTTGGCTTTATGTTCAATCTAGGAGATGCTAATTACACTTTCAAATGTCGTTTGTGTCCATTTTCCTTTTCCTTTTAGAGCCAAGAGCCCACAAATACAATCAATTCTTGGAAGAGCTGATGTTTAGATTGGTGCAAAGGATGTTTTTGCAGTCAAATGCTTGCGTGAGGTCTAAACAGCCACACGAGGCATTGCAAAGGAGGGATAAGGTCACGTGTCTGAAATCTTGGGGTTCCACCCTGGGATCACAGCCTCGTCCTTGCAGAGCTCTGACTGACCCCACGGCCTTGCCGTTGGTCAGCACAGGTTCTGCCCTCAGAGAGCAACTCCCCTCCCCTCCTCAGAGCTGTTTTCCAGGATGAAGGACAGCATGAGCCTCACTCATGGCTAGAGGCCTAAGGACTTGAACAACGTCGGGTGCACAGCAGGCCTTCCCCACGCATCTCCTGCATGGAAAAACACTTGGACAAATAATTGCCCAGATACTTCTTCTGGTAAGCCTGACTATGTAAAGGGTTTGTATTTCAGCGCAAGCATCGTCTATAGTTCACTATAAAATACCATATCCATGGATATCTCTATGATAATTACAAGAAGATGCCAAGGAAATTACTAGGGGCGCCTCGGAATTCATCACATGGACTCACATTCCCAGAAAACTCATTCCTGACGGTTTTTTTCAATGAAATGTCTCTCTCGGAACAGGAAGTCTCTTCCCCCACTCTGGGAACTAAGGATGGGTATAGCAGTGATGGAGCTCAGGGCTTTTCAACTTCCCAAGCATTAAAAGGCGAATCTGGGGAGGAGAGAGACCTGCGGGCAGATCTCCCGGCACTCACATCCGTCTGCCGAGCGCACCTCCATGTGTACCAGGTCTGCCTCCTTATCCAGTCCAGCCACCGACCTGGGGAAGGAAGGAGAGACACAGGCTCAGTACAGACGAGGATGGCAAGCAGCACTGTGGGAAGCGCTCGGGCTGTTCTTGGGAATTCTCTCTCGAACAGGGCCGTCTGCAGTGTGGGGACCAGCAGAAGACGGCCACTGTCTGCTCCAGCAGGGAGGCTGGCCCTAGAAACCACCACCTGCAAAGGTCACGATGTGTAAATCCTAGAATGGTGTCAGTGAGTCAGTAACTGTGAGAAAAAAATGAACACAGACCCCACCGGCATGCTGGTCTCCGCCCGTTTTTGCCCCTTCTTCACAACCTGGTACCTTTTAAGAGCTTCTCTCTTCCCCAGGGTCTCCTCTCCGTCTGCGGTTTTCACACCGCTGATTACTTCTTCCACCTGCTTCCCTCTGCCCTCTCCTGGGGAGCTCAGTCTTCTGCCCTCTCTGTTTGCTTCAGTGTTTGCCCTCCTGATTCGATCCTATCTGCCCTTCTTGCCTTTTCTCTTGCAAATGACATTTTTGGTAGCAAACATTCAAAACCTGATTCAACAAGGACAAACTTCTCCTGGTAATTGGGTTGAGAGAGTCTCCAATCAACGGTTAGAAGAAGGAAGGTTATATGAGCCCCCACCTACAAAGTTCGCAAAATCTTCTGCCTTAGGTATCCAGGTCAGTCAGACTCATAAAGTCAACTAAAAGTGCTCACACGCACATTAAACCTGTGTGCGATGAAGAGCACACACGCAGCTCCTTCTCTCTGGTGAGTTCTCACTCACAGTCTATTTTAAATGCCCTCTTCAGATTGGTTTTCTGGTTTTCCAGCCTTTACTAGGTAAGTAATAGCAAGTTAGGATGAAAAAGTAGATGAACATTGGGAATCAACATCTTATACCTAGATAGCAAGAGAAATAGAAAACAGATACAAAACAGACCTAAGAGCTGAAAATCCAATCTTCCACCCCATGAATCCCTACACTTCTCGAAAGCCCTGGGGGAGTTACTGCATTATAGCATAGTTCAGGGTCTGCCATCTAGACTGAGGGGCTGAACACACAGGAAAAGGAAAGCAGGGGTTCAACGCTATCTAGCGTTCTCTGTTTAAGAAACCAAGCTTGCAAGTGATGTATTTTAAAGAAAATAAAATTATATTTATCTGTTAAAATGATTGTCTTGAAAGATGAAACCAGTTATGTAAGAAAGAAGCTGAATAAAAGGTTTGGTTTATATCCCCCCATGGTCACTGGTGTAGTGTCTTTTTTTTTTTTTTTTTTTTTAACATCTCGTTTGATTCTAACAGCAAAACCTTAAGGCAAAAAGAGCAGGGGTCATTAGTCATATCTGGATGAAGGAGAAACTGAGGAATGGAGAAGTTTGTGCTTGTCTAAGGTCACACAGAATCTTGGCCAGAAGTAGAAGGATCTCCTGACTTCCCAGCCTCGAGAAGCTCTGACATCTCTATCTCTCTGCCCCATTTTTCTCCACGCAACTCTCACCCAACTCTCCTGACCTCCCCCTGCACCCGTCCTTCCTTCCCTGCTCCTGCTCCAGGGTCTTTGTCAGCTCATACACCCTTGCCTGAGTGGTCCTGCAGACAGCTCTCTACTGTCTTGAACTATGAAATATACGGAGGCCTCAGACCCCTCTCCAGACCGCTGGAGCCACCACCTAAGAGGATTGGACCACGGCATCATTAGCTTTTAAGCTCCCAGCCACGCAGCCAAGTTTGAAAATCACTGCTTTGCACAGATCGATCACGCTCCTTACATAACTGCCAATACATTTCTGGACCCTTCCCACTTAGATGTAGATGTTAAGGAAGTAGGACCCTATCTTACCTATTTTTGAACCACTGGCACTCATGTTTCTATTGCATGCCATGTGTTTATTAATGTGATAAATGGTCTACCTGTGACGATGTCCAATTTCAGTGACAAACTCGCCTGATGTCAGACACACAGCATCAAGAGCACCAGAGGGACTACACTGACACCTCCTTTGCTCAGCAGCCCCTCTGGTTTTACAAGCAAGATGGTTCTATCAGGGTTAGCGGTTTCTCAGGTGTCCCTGTATCCTCTCCCCACAGTCACCCGTAGTCCAGCACAGACTCAATTGGAACCATAATGCCTAGGCCTGATTACAGGAATCAAATTCTATGCTCTACTAACTCAGGCAAGCAAGCCAACAAAACAACCCGAGAAACCATTTGCTTACCTAGGTATGCTCATGCCCTTCCACCTATCTAAGATCTTCCACATCTTCAAAGCTGGAACCAAGAGCCAAGTCTTCCTGTGAGCCTCCCCTGATCAGCAGAGCACAGAGTAAACTCTCTGCCTCACAGTTCTAGAGAACTCCAAATCCTGCTTTCACATTTTGATTAAGATTTTTCTTTCTCTTGAGTTGGTCTTATCTCGTGGACAACCATGGCTTTGCTGTACTTAGTATCCTTTTCCTCTTCTATTTTATGTGGATCTGTTCTTCCTGACTTGAACCATGTGTTTTTGGCTACGCTGGCTGGTCAATAATAGCAGCCCACCCCTGTGAGCCCCCAACATGTCCTCTGACCTGGCATGGTCAGGAGACATGGTGACCAGGATGTCCTGGGACTATTTGGAAGACTTTCTCAGGATTCTTCCATTTAGAGTCCAGAGGAAAGAATTATCTTTCTTCTCTAGTCACCAGGAGAAATGCTCCCAGTCCAACAGGAAGACCAGGTCTAAAATAATGATGTGGATACACAGAGACAAAAAAAAAAAATGACAGTGTAACAAGGAGAAAGAAAGCAGTATGAGAACAGTGGACAATAAAGAGAAGAAAGGGAGAGACAGAGAGAAAAAAATGGAGACCAACAGGCAGACAAAGAGAGACATAAATATCCATACAGAGAAAAAGAAACAAAGATACCAAAAAAAAAAAAGGTAGAAACAGTAACTGTGCATATGCACACTTAATATACGCACAAGCACATGACCCCACTCCCAATCCAGAGATTCACACTGTTAGACAGCTGGACACAACTCCAGGTGTCCACACGTGAACCCATTCATTTCCCAGTCTTAGCTCAATTGTGCAGCTTGCTCATGCGGCCATGCCTGTGGGGTGCGTGGGTCTGCCTATCAGCGACAAACAGAATGACTCTTATTAATGCACAGCTATCAGAAAGAAGCTTCCAAAGGGTCGGGACCAGAATTATCTTTCTCCCGTATCTGCCACAGCACACAGCTCAGGATTAGGCGCCCCCTGGTACTGCAGGAAAAGGATAAGAGAATTTAAAGCTGCTCCATCCTTGGGGCGATACGGGAAGAGATTAAGCTGACCAGAGGTGGAGAAAAATAACTTGGGAAAGCAGGAAATGAGAGTATTCTTTGCCACACTTTGAGTTGCTTGCCCTCAGGTCCTCGGCCAGCACGGAGAGAGGTCACTGCCCACTGTCTGCAGCACTTGCTTCGGTTTCCCTGACGTTAGCTCTGTTGACATTTTTGGCCAGATAATTCTCAGCTATGAGGGATGGTCCATGCACTGCGGCACAGTCAGAAGCAACCCCAGCTTCTACTAGATATAGTAACATCCTTGAGGTTATGACAATGAAAAATGTCCCTAGAAATCACTACCAATCTCCTGGTGGGATCCAAAATCACTCCCAGTGGACAGCATCTGCCTTACCTAGACATTTAGTTGCTGCCCGGATGCCGGGCTGACCTGCTAACAAGATAGCAAGGAAAAGCCCTCGAAACTGCACTCCTTCCGGGGCGTGAGCACTAACGCGACTGAGAAGCCCATGAGGTGCGGCTGCTCCGAGATCTCCCTCTCCTACCCGACCCTCGTCACAGGCAAGCAGCCTAAATCTTTAAAGCCCTGCCCCCCAATTCTGGGAACATAACAACAACAACAAAAAGTGTGCACACAGATACACCAAACAAAGGAACACAAGATCTAGGGGGCTCTTGGGGCAAGGGGAGGCTGAAAGTTGTGGAAATGTTGATAGATACTAAAGGGTATTGAGACCATGTCTGTCAGGTATAACATCTGGTATTTATAAGCATCATCTTAATTAATCCTTGAAATGAGTATTTAGGAAGGTACCACTCATCTAATTTTCCTCCTTGGCAAAAATGGGGAGAATAAGAGAGATGAAGTAATGCACCAAAGGTCACGTGATAACAACCGTTCTCAGATACCGAGAGTGCCATGCGTCAGACACGACTTCACATCTAAATGCTGATCTCATTTAATTCTTACATCAACTCTGTCAGCCAGGAATCAGTCCTTCCCTCTATTTTAAGCAGGCACAATCAGACACCGTGAGCTTCAACAACTTGCCCAAAGTCATACAGGTAGGACGCAGGGAAACTAAGACTTGAATCAGGCAGGAGGAGTTTAACTTCTGTAAACTGACCCTGCTGTGGTGAGGAAGAAGGGGACTTGAGCTGGGCCATCTCTCCCCAAGTCAGAGACAGAACCAACACTGCCCAGTGCCTCCCCCTACCCGCACCTCAATCCTTTGAGGCAGCATTGTAAGGAATAAACATGCATCTCTGTATACATGTTCAATATGGCAGGACGTTTGGTTCTAGAGTGCACCAGCCAGGAGTCACTCGTATGGGGGAGATTGGTAAGAAGGGCCTGTTGGGGGAAAAAGGAGATCGGGCTGATGCAAGAAAAGTACTGAGTGGAGATTTTGTTTTCAAAGAAACACAAGAACCGTTGAGGAAAAGGAGATTTGGGGCTTGGGCTTGACTCCTAAGGTCTGTGAGCGTAGAGGCAGCTGAGATGACTAAGGACCGACTTAGGCAAGGGTAGTGGGAAGGGGATGAGGAGACCCCTCCTCAGGTCTGCCTGAGAAGATGCCCCTGCCACCGCTGCTGCCCAAGCATCCAGGCTCCTCACCTTCCCCGGACTAAAGCTAAGCTGAAGCAGACCAGCTGGCCACCGGCAGTATCCAGGACCTAACCAGCCACAGGACACACAATGCTCCCTGATGAAAGTCTGCAACGAAACAAAGTGAATTTCTGAGCATCCCATAAAAGCTGCATGGAGGAGCCCTGGAAACTTTAGAGCAAAGATCAGCTGGCAAAGAGAAATTGTATCAGAATGTGTTATCATTAATGCAAAATGTAAATAAATCATCAATAGTGCCTTTCGCTATGCTCTGTGCCTGGTTTTAATTAAATGGCTTTAAAACAAAATTTTGATAGGACAAAATACAGTTAAGATGTTATAACCAGATATGAGTCTATAAAAGCATCCCTTATGAATATTTAAAAATTCCTCAATCATGAATTCATCTACCACAGGGGTTTTCTGAAACCTAATACGCATGGTAGGGGAAAGACTCGTCTTTCCTGTAGATTTCACCAGTCTTCTTAGTGGGGGGAAATAGGATGAGGACCATTAACATAAACTCCCTCTTTTACCTGGCCCATGTGTCCTACAAAACTTTTTAGTTTCCACATCTGTAGAAATAGGAAGATCATAAATACTACTTCATACAGTGAGGAGGAATAAGTGAGCTCTGTGGTAGAAACTTTTAAATTCACACACAGAAAGCGTTATTGCTTTGTATTTTGGCTATCATTACTTTGTATTCAAAGGACAGGAGAAGCAACTCTGCCCAGCTGCCTGCCTCAGTCCTCCAAATGCTGAGTGTCTGGCAATGATCGCATGGCTCCAGACGCGGAGGCAACCTCTGCCTCCCTACACTGGCCCTGTCTCACAAACTCAGGGAAGCAACTTCTACAATGGCTGCTGTGACACCCTGTTCTCCTCCCCAGTGCAGGAAACGCTGAAATAGTCCCTTTCCCTGTTAGACATGATCTCTGATCTTGTGAGCTCTTACTAGACACCACATGGGCTTATTCAGCCACAGTATCTGGCACATGGTAAATCATCAGTAACTATTTGTTGAATGAATGTTTAAAACACTTTTATTCAGTCAGAGAAGCCCCCGAAGGCCCTGCCTTAAGTACTCTTGGGTTGAAAGAGCTCATTGTCCTTTCTGTGCTGCAGATAAGTTTATCTCGTGGACTCTTCACCTGAATGCTGAGAAAGAGGAGGGAAGAAAAACTATACAGACCCGAACAATGTGTGAAGCATTGCCTCTTGGGGTATTTATTGTCATTATTTGACAATAGTTAATGAGCCCATTAATAGTACAAGGATCATGTGAAACTCTGAGGGAAGGGCAGTGATCATTCTCCAAAATTGGGACCCTTTCTACATTCTGAGCAAAGTCAAAGGACATGCCGAACAAAAGGAAATAAGGAGCCACTTCCCAAACTGGGGGGAAAAAGCCAGTCCGCTCCCCCAACCACGTGCCCACAGATACTACTGACAGAGAACACCGTCGAGGCCACACGACTTCAAACTTGTTTTTAGCACCTGTACCCTCCCTGTCCTCGCATGTAAAGCAGGTCAGCCAGGAGGTCTCAGGAGCCATGAGAGGTCACCTGACAGATCAGCCCCGGGGAGAGCTGGAGTCTGCAACATTTGAGACCTCCCAATCCCATCCCACCCCTTCACTGCATGGACCGGGAGACAGGCCTTCGTACCCACCCAGGGCACAGCCAGCCGGTGTCAAGTGGCCCTAGAAACCATTTTGAGACTTCAGGCCCAGCCTCTTCATAACACACTCGGCTGTCCGGATGGAGTGGCAGGGCCAAGACCTGCGCATCTCCCTCTCTGTGTGGTTATGAATTCCAGGGCACACGCTTCTCTATAAATAAGAAAATTAGATATTAAGAGAGACGTAGTGAAGGCAAAATGCCAGTAAGGTCAAAGTACAAAAGTTTGACTGACTAGACAGGCATTTTCAATTGCAAAATAAACTTTTTAATGGATAATATTTTTAATTGGAAAATCATGACTATATATTAATGGGATTCAATATGACACTCTGGTATACACACACAATATGGAAGGATCTGAATCAAATTCATTGACCTATCTATCGCCTCACTTATTTTCTGTGCTCTGATGAGACATTTGAAATCCATTGTTATCTTGAAATATGCAGTACGTTGTTATTGACTGATGTCACCCTGCCATGCCTCGGACAGCCCTCTAATTCAATGTCACCGCTGTCCCCCTCCTGTCTCCCTTGGGCTTTCTCCTTCAAGCGCTCATTCTATGCACCGTACGCAGCCCCTGCATCGCGCTCAGCTCGGCAGCCCCTGCCCAGGAAAGCTCCTCACCCAGGCCGAATGTCAGAATTTCTTGGGGTCATTTTCTAAAAACACTGAACAGCAATGCACAGACTCCACCCCCAGGAATTCTGGTTGAATTCTTGGCGGTAACTGTCCTCTCATCTTTATTCAGATCTTTTCACTCTTACCCTCAGAGTGTCTCATCCAGGAGGGGTGACAGGCCTACGAACTGTCATTCTCAAGAAACACACAGATCACATCACGAGAGGGGTCAAGATTCACACTTTCAGAACCACACTCCTACAGGAAGCCCGGGAGTCAGCGCAGTCATGAATGTCTAACCTGCTGGCTTGCCTGGGCCGCACCGTGTGAACTGTAATTGTGTTCGTCACATATAAGATATAAAGCACAGTCAATACACACAAGTAATCAAATGATCGTAACTTATTATTTTATGAGATAACACAAGTCCAAGTTTAATAAATAGGAAATTTAAACATCTGTTTAGTCACGACACCTGCAAGGTACACCGCGTGTAGATAGGCTGAAATGCCATCACAATTTCCTGACCACACTGCGCGCTTACATGTAACATTTGACGGGCACAGTTTCGATCGGCTGTGTGTGCCAGGCGCAGGAGGCACAGTAAGAACAGCACCGCATCCTCCCCAACCCAGCCTTTTCTCCCCGCCTCTGTATCCTGTGCTTGAGCACCACGCAATCAAGTCATGGGAAATGTCACTAAAAATTACACAATAATGTCAGAAGTTTACGATCTTGTGGGGCCACTGCTGCTACACATTGGTGATAAGAATGTGCAGAGTGGAGAATGACTTATTAGAGTTTTTAGTAGAATCTCAGCCTGTAACAGGCTTTCCCTTTCCATGCATCCGTGATGTGAACAAGAGCAGAAATTCTGCTCTCCAACACTGGGCTGGGGGCTTGGCCTCATCGTTCACTATCTGTGGGATCACAGGCAGTTTCCTTCATCTCTCCAGGTCTCAAATGTTTTCCTCTGCGTGGTGAAGAGGAAATAAAATCACTCTCGAGGTTACTTCCATGAGAACCAAGTAAATTAAACATTTGTAAAACACTTGTGAGAGAGGCGTGTGTTAACACCTCACACTGTACAATGCTTACTATAAAAGTGCTCAGGATCTTACACGCAAATAACATTGAGTGAACACTTTTTATGTACCAGGATTTTTACCACTCATTTAAATATGCCATCTTATTTAATCCCGAAGCAAATTTTGAAGTCAACAAAGCAGTCTTTTTTTTTTTTTTCCAGATGAAGAAACAGAGGTTTTCTACCACACTGCCTGACACTGATAAGAAATTGGAAAGAGATTACACCTGGGCTCAAACAGAATCTTACTCCACTTCTGGTCAATTGGGCACTTAAACACCTTCTTTTTCTTCATTACACCATCCTTTTAGACGACTCTAGAGCTAACTAAATGATGTTTTCCGTGAGTGCAGAGCACCATGTATTCCCTAAATATCTGTTGAGCAGATGAATAAATCCGTGAATGAGAAAAATAATAATAACTTTAGCGGTATGTTTAGGGTAAATGCTGAGAGTAATTCTATAATGTGATGAAAGAGACTTCATTCATTTAATTAATCTCTAGGCAGTTAAGCGAATAAAGTCCTCATTTTATATCATTATGCTGCTATCTTCCCCATTTATCCTGACAGCAATCCGGGGCCTGTCAAGCACCGTCATCTGTGATTTGCTTGACAAATGTGTCATCCTGTGTGAACACAGGCGGGGCGGAAGGGCCCACGCCCTGCTCAAAAGGATGTGGCTCTTCTAGAGGGCACTTGGAGAGTCCTTCCAAACCACAAACGCCCCCTCCCCCATCCTGCCTCTGTTCACAACTCACTAGCTGCACATCCACAGATTTTTAGTTGCAGACCTTAGTCCCACTAGGGTCTCTGTGCCCCCGCCCATGTCTACAGCTAAATAGATCAGGGCTAGACTCCCACCCAAGCTGGCTCAAGGAGATTCCTTTCCTGGACTTCAGGATTGTGTTGAAGAAATGGACACCAGACTGGGGCAAGTTGTGTTGGATGTCTAGGCTAGCCTGCCAGACAGAAGAGGGAAGCAGAGAGAAGACACAGAAGAAGAGCACTCGACGGATTCTGGGATAGGGGTCTTCCTGAGGTCTAACTGCATTTCTTTTCTGGGATTCTAATAATCCTCATTCTTTCTCTCTCATGATGAAGTTACCCTCTTGAAATTTGGAAGTCCTTACTAACAACTCCCCCGGAAGTGCTCAGCACATGCAGGCTCTGCCTGTGACACCTGCATAGCTGTTGTCCCTGCACCTTTTGTTCTTCCAGCAAACAACCACTGGCCGGGTCAGCGTCTTCTGAATCATAGGCCATAACCCATTAGCGGGGTATGAAATATATTCACTGGATCAAAACCCGATTTTTTCATAAAATAGAAGAAACTGAAATAGAAAACAGCAGAGTACATCTCATGGTGTAGACTAAGTATGTTTTATTTAACTTTTGCTTCCATTATATAAAAAGACATAGGTTTACATGGAACCACAAATATAATTTATACCAGGGCAGTTATAAAAAGGAAGAAACCAGATGGTGTAGTTTAACCTAATACTTTTTAAAGCCCTTGCTGACTGTAATCAAACCCAGTAGTCACATAAAATATTTTCAAGACAAACCATACACAAATCAGGAGGACAGTCCCAAAGACAACAAATTTCAGCTCAGCTGACAAATCTCAGGGAACTGAGATTACCGTGCTACCTACTAGCCATTGTAATTCTGAGCTGAACTTTGGTCATGGGGATTGTGCTAATGCAGTGAAAATCTGAAAATTTACCTGTAGACAACTGAATGACTGCTTTAGTAGAAAAGACAGCAGCAATTCCTGGTGCAGTGCATACTGGTGCCACTGAGTATGAACCACTCGGCCACCTCTGGGCACACCTGTGGGCTGCACATGAGCAGGTCACCACCTGCGGCATACGTGCCAGCAGTTCTCTATTTCCACTATGACCACATGACATGACTCAGCCTAGAACAGACAGCTGTGGCTCAGCCAAGACCTACCAACCCCAGTCATCACACCAAGTGCACTGCTACCTTTGCACAGTGATTGCAGGAACTGGCATGGTGCTTTTTGCTTGCCATTTAATTCTGGAACTTGCTTTCTCAGCTTCTGTTATCTATCTCCAGTGCTTGCACTGTGCCTTTAATAGAGATTTATGCAGTAGCACGAGTGGACTGTGAAAGAACCTGGAGTCTTGTTAGAAAGATGTGGTGGGTCAGGAGGGGTTTTATAAAGAAGGGAGGACCGTAGTTGGGCCTGAAGAAAGTGTGGTATCAGAAACTCTGGAAGAGCTGAGGGGTGACAGGATCCAACACATGCAGCGTAAACAGACACGCAGGAAGGGCATGGTATTTGGGAACATGTCATAAGACAACATGGCATTCACTTCTTCTGAGAGCATTTATTCTGGAGACATAATAAGGATGAACTTCTAGCCAGTGAAAAGCCACCATCCAGCAATGGCTGGATAGGTTCCTGCAAACTAAGTTCTACAACATTCCTGCCTGTACCACTGGACAAATTTTTCTGTTTCTGAAAGTGCAGTCATTCTATTTTATTAGAAATAAATTTGTATAAAGGTAATCCTTATTGTAAACTGGTTCATTTAGAAAACTCTGAGCATTATAATTTTTGCCATGGTGGGGGGAGAGAGGGAGAGAGAGACAGAG